>RJWM01040379.1:0-15529 GCA_004363535.1 Dasyprocta punctata
TGGACTAAAACCTGAGCTGAAATACATCTGTCCTTCTTTAAATTGTGGGTATTGCGTCTTGGCAACAAGGAAAGTAACTGGGACAAGGGGCAACCTATCAAGATGATACCTTTTGGAAAATAACCTCTCCACTCTTCTGAACAATCCTCCCAAACAAAACAACAAAACAGAATCAAATTGGTGGTCCTCTCACTGGCCACATCAAAGAAAACCATGAAGAGACCTGGTCATTTGCTCTTTCCAGGACTAAAGAGTCAGTTATAAATTTATTTTTGTTGAAATGTATTTATTTTTCTATTAGTATATGTTAGTGTTACGTGGAATATGATTCGTTGTGGAATATTGGCATATAAACATATCCCAGTTTGATAGTTTTTACTTTTACTACTCCTCCTCTCCCTCCCATCTGCCCCCATTCCCAAATGCCCTTCCCAACTAAACAAAATTTCCCTGTTTCCTATTATGTATGTTTTATTTTGGTCTTTAAATTATTTATACTTTGAGTTTCTCTTAAGAGAAACTTTCTGGATCTGATGTATTTCACCTAGCATTAAGGCCTCAAAAAGCATCCCTTTTCCTACAAACCTCTCAAATTTGACCTTGTTTAGGCCTGAGTAGTACTCAAATCATTCTAGTCTTTTTAACCTATCCAGCATTTTGTCATCATTGCAGGGTTGTGTGTGTGAGTATGCACATTTTAAATACCAAAAGATACTACTATTTTTAACAAAAATACCGACTGTTTCACCCACGTATTTACAATTCTCCTACCTGATTTTGTGATTTCTGAAGGAATTACTTTATTTTGGCATGATTTTGTGATTTCTGAAGAGATTATTTTCTTTAATCTGAGGTCTTTTCTTAACGGATTGTTTAGTAGTTGTCAGCTGTGATAAACTCATACCTCTTCATACTTAAGCTTCATTCATTTTCCCTGGGTGCAGAATTCTTGACTACGATTTTCTTGTAATGTCTCAAAAGCATTATTCTCCTGGGATCTGTCTATGTTATTTCTTCTCATGAGTCAATTGTCAATATTTTTATTGTTCCTTTGATTACAATGTGCATTTTATTGGGGGGGGCAGATCTTAATGTCTCTCCTTCTATCAGTGTGACTATGATGTGCTTAGGTGTACATTTAATACGAAAGATTGACCGAGCTCTTAAACTATATAGAGTGAATTTTTAAAAAAAATTCATAAAAATTATCTTCAATTACTACTTTACTAGATTCTTCTGTGTTTTTTGGCCTCTAACTATGTATTTGTTTTATCTTCTCACTTTACCCTTATTGCAAATGTTGATTATGTCATTTTCTCTGCTTTCATCCTTTTTTTTTTTCTTACCTGTTTCAGCAGAGAGAGAGGAAGAGAGATTGGAGAAATACTCCCTTCCATATCATGTGCCCCAGTGACCTGGCTCTTCCAATCGGGCCTCATCTCTGAGCAGAATTATGTTAGATATTTTAGGTCTAAACCATAACAGGAATAAAAAGTGAAACTAGAAATAAATCAATTTTTTTTCAGAGCCTGAAGCCACTAAACAATTATCTCTCTCCTTTTTGACTGTCCCCTAAATCTGAGCTGGTTCTGATCTTACTGGCTGCCAGGGAATGAGCTGCTGTCTCTGTCAGTCTCTTCCAGATGCTTTTTCTGCCCTGGAGCCAGATGAATTTGGACCGGACTCACTGGAAGAGTTGAGTCAAATTAAACTCTCCTGTAAATTGTGGGGTTTGAGTATTTTCCCAGTGATGAGAAAGTTGCTAGAATAATTCCTGTAGAGTGTTGTTTTTTGTGGTTATAACTGAAAGCCTGCAGAATTTATGAAGGTTTGTTTCCCATGGCCAAATCGAACATCTTTCTTTCCTCTTTGGCTCTGCAAAACATCTATATCACTGTGCATTACTTACAGCTTCCTAGAGGAATTGAACCAGTAGAAAAATACATGTATAGTTATGTTACAAAATAACGTTTAGGTCTGGGATGACCCAAAAAAGTCTCACATTTTCAGAGGCAGGGTTTTTGGAAGGATCACGGTGATACATGCTCATCAGTGGATTGATCCATTGTGTTGGTTACTTTTTCTCTAGTTGCTGAGGCAAAGTACTGGACATCCAAAACCGAGGAAAGAAAAAGATTATTTAGCTCATGGTTTATATGTGTTTCAGTCCACAATCTGCTGGGGCCAAGACCGGGTGGCATGGCACAGGGCAACAGTGCATGACAGTGGGAAATAGCAAAAACAACAAGAGCAGAAAGGAAGGAGCATAGAGAGAAGACTCTTTCTGTCCCTTACATTGTATGTAGACTACTCACCCTAGGGTGGGTGTAGCACTCATACCCATAATCCCAACATTGGACCATGAGTCAATCACAAACTCTACAAGACTGCCCCATGACAGCATGAGGCTTTGGGGGGACATCCAGACACAAATCATAATATTCATCAATAAATTCATTGCTAAATAAATGTGCTTTTAGAAACTGGAGCCTAGGGTCTGGTTGAAAGAGGTGTGTGACTTTGAAGGGTGTCTCTCTCTCTCTCTCTCTCTCTCTCTTTCCTTCTCTTTCTCTCTCCCCCTTTGTGTGTGTGTGTGTGTGTGTGTGTGCGTGCACACGCGTTCTCCCCTCACCCTGTTTTTCTGTTTCCTGGCTGCCATGGATGAGCACCTTTCTTTTGCCATGATTTTGCACCTTGTATTTTTGCCTCAGAACCACCTGACTTTGGAATGGCCCCACCGAAAACTGTGTGCTAAATAAACCTCCCACCTTTAAGTTTTGGGTGCTGAATATTTTGTTCAAGTGATAAGAAAATGACTAATGCAGAAAATTGGCACCAAAAGTGAGGTCCCTGCTGTTACTATAATTGACCATGTGATTTAGAAATCTTTGGAACTGTTCTGCAGGAGAAGAGTGGAAAGCATTGAAGATGCATAGTCAAGAAACCCCAAAATTCCTTAAACACAGTTTGATGGATGATTCTGGTTGGTGGTCAGGGTATCAGAATTTTGATAGAAATACAGATAGTGAAGGTCAATCTCAGATTTTAGTTGAGAACAAGCACTCCATTAGCAGTTTGATTAGAGGCTATATTTGTAACACTCCATCAGAAACTTTTTCTCCATTTTCCCTATGTCCTGAGACTATAGGAGACCAAAATTAATTGTGTTAGACTTACTAACACAGTAGTGAAAATTTCACGACAGACCAAAATTTAGACTTGGTCATAGGTATTGTTTGCTCCTTTAAGTCAAAGTTATAGTAAAATGTTCAGGCAAAATACATTTGATCCAGAAGGAACCATATGTAACAATGGGGGTCAAAGGAAACACTGTTCCTGAATATATTAATGTCATTAAAAAGGAATAAATTAGTTTGTACAGGGACAAGAAGATGCCTCAAGTGCACTCAGGAAATAGCAAAACCTTACCTACCACATTGGAGATCAGAAGCCTTTGGGCACCCTCCTTATTTGGGGCCAACTTGGAACTGTTCCCCTGAGTTAAGGCATCCAGGGTCTCAGAAGCTGCTATACTCATGGTCCAATGAGTCCAGGCTACTGATGAAGCTGGTGGTAGAAGTCTGTGTTATTGATATTGTGCTGAGTTTACAGGCATGAATAATTCAAAGGTTGAGGTGTCATATGGACTTCCATTCAGATTTCAGAGGAAGGTCTGTGAGCCCAAGCAATGGGCATCAGAGGAAATCAGAATCTGAAATAGAAGAGTGAAGCTGATGCTGCTTTGGAGATCCCAGAAAGCTGGAGATGCCAAGACTGTCGATCAATTGCTGAGAAAAGCTGCAGGAACTAACTAGAGCCAACCTAGGAGGAGAAGCCATGTGGACTGAAGATGGAAAAGCTATAGGAGTGGGGTTAACCAAGACCTTTGGATTTAACATTCACCACAACAGGCCCTGAGTGTTGGACATGCAGCTGCAGAATTAGTGAAGTCCTCTTCAGCTGAGATCACCTTCTTTCAAATATTTAAGTGGGAAACAAATACCTTTACTTCCCTCACCCACATAGAGAGATCTGTCAACAAACCTCTCCTCCAAATGTCTTGGTCATCAGTTATCCGGTAATATTTCCAGTTGCTGACCATCCCGCCAGACCACTGACTACAGCCAATGAATCAATATGTTGTCACACATTTGGCCATGTTTTCTTCCAAGAAAAATGCACGCCCACCTACACTGTCCACAGTTCTTCCCAATGTGAAGATTTCCTTTCATTAGGATCCCTTAGGGATATCCCAGGAAGGGGCTGGGATATCCAAAACCTGATGAGATATCCCAAACCTGCAGGACCACATGTAAACCAGGTTCTAGTTTTTCTCCCTTCATCAATTGATCCTGGTGTAGCCCCTATGAGAGATGTATAGAAGTTTACCGTGGAGGACAAAACACAGTATAGAAATGGAAACCACAGACATTTAGAGCACTTCTATATGTAACTTACTTATAAATTCAGGACCTGCTTAAGCTTGACTGCACACACACATACATACATATACATATACATATACATATCCTTATATATATACTAATTCCAGTTAATGATCATTGCTGTGCACATCTCACTTTATGACTTGGTGGGTCAGGTAGAATCCAGTTTGTGACTGATAGTTCAAGACACATGGTAATCTGATGTTACCTGGTGAAGAATTCAGTTTCTACCAAGGCCTAATAGCAGGCCAGGAGTTGTTTCTCAAAGGGAGAATAGTCATCTATAAATGATTATATTCTATTCCTCCAAAATCCTAAGCTCCTGCTCTGTGATTTACCTACCAGGGCCATCCAGAGGTGTCAATCAGCATTCACATCTGCAACAAATATCTAAAGTACCATTAGATCTGCTGGATTGTATGACCTCATTGTCATAGCAGGCTGCACAGTGACCTGGAAGTATTGTACAACATTCTTTTCTTTTCAGCACCACTTAAAACTGGCAGTTTTCCAAGTTACTCAGTAAATGGGAATGAGTAACATACCCAAGAGTGAAACATGTTTCCTCCAAAATCCAGATGGATCCACCCACTAGGCATTGTGCCTCTTTCTTGGTTGTAGGTGGGGCCAAATGTAACAATTTACCACTCTCCTTAGAAAGGATAGCTCTATATGCTCCACACTCCCAGACTATTAGACATATTGCTGGACACCTAGAAATTTCTCAGAGATAGAGTGCAGGTCCTCATAAGTGAGTCTTAGAGAAATCCCTTATTTGGATTTATTTCTTGTTCTCAGACATGCAAATACTCTACAAGTTCTGAGTAGTAGTTATCTCTGGCTCACTTGGTTCAATAAGTAAAATGTCATCCATGTAATGGATGTGATATCTTCTGAAAGAGAACAATGACCAAGATCTCTGAGAACTAAATTGTGGCACAGGGCTGGAGAGTCAATATACTCCAGAGGTAGGACAGTAAAAGTATGTTGCTGGCCTTCTCAGATGAAAGAAGAATGCTTTTAGTTGCCCGTATGGATAGGTGGGGAGAAAAAGCCATTCGCCAAATCAATAGGTTCCTCTGAAACATCTCCATCTCAATTCACAAAATCCAATTCTTTTTTTTTTTGATCAGCATTTTTTAATCAGTTTTTTAAAATCACAATATCGACTGCAGATACATTTTGAGGCTGAGCATTAAACTTGTGTTGTATTCAAGCCAATTTTGTTTCTGTCAGCTTCAGCCTTGTAGTTAAGGAGAGGAGATTTTTCTTCAGGACACATTTAGAAGTCTTTAGCCTTCTAGTCTGTGCATCTCTGGAGCTCAGAATTTAAATCTGAAGCTTAATACTTTTCTGTATTATTTTGTCCAGAATTGGTCATAGCAAGTATTCAGTGTCATTCTTACTCTTTTAAAATTGTTCAAGAGTATTGTATAGTACAGAGTTACCAAAGTCCTTGCATCTCAAAAGTGGGTGTACCATATGAAGGTTAAAGAAACTAAAGACCTGGAAACTGACACCCAAAGTGACAAGCACAAGGTCTGCACCCACAGAGGAAGGCTGAAATTCTTTAAAGTGTGTTCACTTCCTTCTTTCCCTTTTTATTTCACCCAAGTTATAAGTCTTCTTGTTGGTGTTGCGCATAACCAGAGGTGGGTCCTCCACTCTCAGTTTGTTGGCCCACATGCCAGCCACCCACAGACACACCCAGAACTGTGCTCTACTAATCTGCTTGGCATTTTGTAATCCTTTCAAGTTGACATATTTAATTTAACAGTCACACTCTGCTTGGCTTTTTGCCTCTCAGTAGTCATTTTGTCACTTGCTTTCTTCCCTTCTAAATACTTTGAATTTCTGCTGTGGCATATTTTTGGAAGGAAAAAATACCAAATAAGAAGCTCACTTCTCTGTGGTTCTTTGTTTTCTGGGCTCTAGCTTATTTGTTAGATTTTTGATTTCTTAACACTATGAGATTACCAAAAGTTCCAGGTCATTACTGCCATGGAAAGGAAGAACTGGTGGAAAATGCTACCTCAAGTCATTTTCCTTCTCTTAGTGAATCTGATGCTTCAAGTCACAGCTATCTTGATTTTCCTTGTGTTCTTGTTTTGTGACTGTTTTACCTAGGTTTAATAGGTTTTCTTGGCTTAGTTTGGTTTGATACTGTGTGCTATACTTGTGTCTGAATGTCCGCCTAAACCCTTATGTAGTCATGGGGGATTGGGCTTTTTCAGAGGCAGTTTAATTTAGAGTTTGTGATTGAGTCATGATTCAGTGCTGGGATTAAGTGTGCTGGGACTAAGGGTGGGTATTCGTCGGATCAGTCCATTGATTCGATTTTCACTCTCTAATCCTAGCAGGCTGGATAAGATAAAAGGCATAGAAGGAGGCTTCTTTCCCCCCTTTTCTGGGTTTGCTTGCTTTTGCTGTCTTCTTCCACCATGAACTGTTACTTCTCTGCCATGTGCCGCCCTACCTTGGAGCCAACTGATTATGGACTCAAAGCTTTGCAAACTGTGAGCTAAATAAACCTTTCCCCTTTAACTTTTGGTGTCAGATATTTTGTCTTATCAGTAAGAGAAAAGTAACTAAGACACTGTGTAACTACTCTGTCACTTTTAAAAGTAGAAATCATACAGCCTATATTTGTGTAACCTATATCAATATGACAACATAGAATATGGAATGCTTATTTGAAAATAATTATCTGATGGCTCATACCTGTCATTCTAGCATTCTGGGAGACTGAGGCAGAAGGACCACAAGTTAAATTACAGCCTGGGCAATTTAGCAACTTAGTGACACTTTGTCTCATAATACAGTTGAAACAAAATTTAAAAGGGCCAGGGAAATAACTCAGTGTGAAAGTTCATGGAACTAATGCACTTTATGTGCCAACACAAAATGTAGCTAAAATTTTAGCACAGGGCTTGTATAATTAAACATCCAAGTCAGGGAAGATGATATTCCTGCTAGGGTTAGGGAATGATAAACTAAGTTCTCAAAGCTGCACACTAAGAGAACATAAAACTAATAAATTCATATAATAAAAGAAATGTCTTAAGTGCTTACAACATGTATAGTCTGGATTATGTGTAGATATAGGTCTCGGTAAGTGATGGGATTAAATAAGGCTTTATGTATTTGCAAGTTCATATAAGGAAGCTGTAGAAAGTCATTGGGACATCTAGAAACTTCAGAAAGCAGATTTTTATTTCAATTGAAAAGTGAGATATGTAGCCCTTATGTCTATCCATCAAAGCCCTGGATTTGTCTAGAAAACATCAAGTAATTATAATAATCAACATTGTATCAGATAAGAACAAGTACCGATTATAGGAAATACCTTCTTTAGGAAACGAGTTGCATTACAGTAGAAAAACAAAAGCAATAATAATTACCATTTTCTATTTTGAGTGGATTTTATGCATGATTTTGTGCCAGTACTCAGGTTAAATACTGCTTTCATCCTTAAAAATGGTGATGTAAGTCATATTATTACTCTGACTTGACAAAAGAGAAATCTGAGGCATAGGGAGAAATAATGTGTCTCTGGTTAAGCAGCTGCAGTGAGTACCATGGAGCTTAAATCCAGGCAAACTGTGTCTAAAAATTATACTCTTTCACTTGACTTTATACTATGTAAGTCAAGATTCCTGGATCTCTCAAACCTTTAATTATTCCTGAAATTGGCTGAATGCAAACAATCACAATCATTTTAACACTGTGTAGTTTATTTATTTACTCTAAGAATAATGTTGCAAATAATATAGTCATGCATTTTAGGTTGAATGGCATGTGCTTTAGAAGGAATATGCTTTGATAGCATTTATTGTTTAAGTAACATGTAGATAAGATCATATATAATACTACGGTGGTATGGTGGTATATAAAATGTGCCAGTGTGTGTCAAGTAAATTTGTCATGCACATAACCATTTTACATCTTCATCTAGCCTTATATAAATACCACACCAGTGTACTTGCTAGAATTTTGAAATGCCATTTAATGTCATTTTAATACTTACCTTCGCTATACTGGCAGATTTATTTAAATAACTTTGAAAGCTCACTTTTAGAGCATGCCAGGCAAAATATTCTATGGTTTGTTTTGTTTTCCAATTTATCATCTCATAGTCTGTTGGAATGCTCTCTTTTATTTGCAACTAAAAGTCTTCAGTGGAAGCCAAAACCACATACATGCTTTCACTCCTATCACAAATGAAGGTGGGTGTCATTCACTTAATGTTGGGGACCATTTGAAGCTAGCAAGGTAACTAAAATGGACCATTTGCTAACATCATCTTCATAATAACCTTTTGAGTTCAACCCCTTGAATGTCGATGGATCCGTCATTAATTTTTGCTTATAATTAGTTTAGGTAGCCATGATAAAAATTATTTAAACTGAGAATAAGCTATAAGGTTTTTTTTTTTGAGTTTATCAAAGTAGCACTGAAAAGTTGCATGCTACCTCAGTGCAGTTATGACAGCTGACTTCTTTCATTAACTCTTAACTATCTTTCAACTTTTCTGAGAGCCTTTTGATACAAATGTTTAAGGGCTTGCTTTAAAGCCTATTTATCTCTTTCATTTCTAAAAACATCAAAGGAGTCTGGCATTTCAGAAGCCTGTCAGAATATGTTGAAACATATTGAAAAGAATGCATATTATCATAGATTGGCATAGTTTGTGTACACTGTTATTTTTCAGATTTTCAGCTCCAGGTATGAAAAAGGAAAGAGATTATGTTTGCGGGGAATATGTAAGGCAAAGGGGACCCACCAGTATCTTTGACTTTTCTCCAGAAGAAATTAAAAGAAAATTCATCAAATGTTAAGAACTTAGAAACTCTGCAATGTTTGTCCAGAGTCCCAGGTCTCAGAGCAAACGCTCTTATGCTGCTGGGCTCCAGGGGAAGACTTCAGCCAAAATCAACATGAGCAGAAACTCCCTCTGCCCGGGGCTGTGGAGACAGCTGCAACCACTTAGCCGGAGCACCACCTCGGATTCCTGTCCCAGAAAACACTGATGACATGGGAGATGGGGCGGAGAGCTCTGTCAGGGTCTCGCTTCAGTTGTGATCAGAAGAAATATTTTCTTTCCCTGAAAACAGTAAATAGATGGGTTCAGCCCTGGTCATAATAAACCACACACACAAAAAAAAGAACACACACACACACACACACACACACACACACATACACACACATCGCCAAAAACAAAACAAAGCAAAACAAAACAAAAATCAATCACTTCTTTTCCTTAAATTATCCTGGGTCTCTCTCTCTCTTTTTTTTTTTTTTTAATAATAATCAGTGTTTAATTTAAATTGTCTCTTTGGTAGACCAGAAAAAAACAACAACACCACCACCAACAACAAAAAATCTGACTCATTTTTCTTAGGTTAATTTTTAAATGAAATTGCTTAGTATCTACAGTAATATTTGAGTCCAACTTGGAAAATAATTTTTGATCTTGATGTTCTTAGCCTTTAAAAGCAGTAATAATTTGTTGCTTGAGATTTTATTTTCCTCTGTTGTTCTGTACAGTAACTCTGGTTGCATGACTCTCAGGTGAAAATAAAATAATACTGCATGAAAAACAAATAGTTTTTTTCCATCTTTACTGGGGTATGGTTGGCAGTTAAAATATTTGTATATTTAAGTACTATGATGTGATTATTTGAAAAATAAATGCATTACAAAATAGTCACAGTAATCAAACTATTTAAGATTTCCATCACCTTACATAGTAAGCTTATTTTGGTGTGGTAAGAACACTTAAGATCTACCTTCATAGCAAATTTCATGTATACAGTATAACATAATATTGATAACTATAATAACATTGTTGTACATTAGATCAGCAAAGGTATCTTGCATAGCTTAAACTTTTTCCCTCTTGACCATCATCTCCTCATGCTCCCTTTTTGCTTGACCTTGATAGTCACTATTATACTCTCTGCTCCTATGAGTGTGGTATTTCAAAATAGTATATTACTGATACGTGCAATATTAAAAAATATTTTCACTCAGTTACTCAATTTGCATAAAGTGATCTTTGCTCTCGTGATTATAGCTTTAAAAACTATTACTAGTCAGTCTTGTAACAATAATTATAGGTAGAGTGGGGAAGAAATCTCAAAACTAGGAGAAATAAGAGTATAAAAGCAACTGACATAGCATTATTTTGCTTCTAAATATTTGTGTGTGTCAGAAGGTGGCACACACCAAAATATGGGATGTTGGCAGTGAGATTTTGAACTGGACAAAAAAACCACACAATTTTTTCAAAAAGTATTTTGTCTATCTTTGCTTAGATACTTATGTGATTATATTTCATAATTTTGTGATAAGTTTAGTTCTAGGCTCGAGCCTCAGTACAGTATGGCTTATTAAATATACCAGTTATATTAGAAGTATTTTTTAGTGATTTCTATTAAAGAACACTCTACTTTAAAAATAATGAATATGATCTTAGAATTACTATACTCAAAAAGTATAGGTGCATTTCACTCATTTATTCAGTAAGTATTTTTCTGTGTGCTAGGCGCTATTCCAGGCTCCTCATATAACACTTAACTGGCAGACTCCTTGCCTTCTTGTAGGTGTTGTTTCAGGAAAGGGAAAGCAGGGCACATTGAGACTGAGAAGTTAGTACTTCATACAAGGCGATGGGGAACAGACTTCCTGAAAAGGTGACTTGTTAGAGAATATATGAAATGACATTGAGAATCAAACCATGTGTCTGTCATAAAAGTGTCCCAAAGAGAGAGAAAAGCTAGTACGAGATCCCCTTGGCATATTTGAGAAGGTGCAAGGTAGTTTGGCTGGGAAAACTGAATGGAGGGAGTGTGTGATGGTTACGAGGGCATATGTATATAGAGTTAAGACTGTCTGCTTCTTGTTCCAACAGGAAGGCCCTGGAGATCTGCGAGGAGAAGGATGATTCAATCTGACAAAAGTTTCAATAGGGTCCCTGGGGCTTTCGTGTAGTTTACAGAACAGGTTGGCAAAGAGGGAAGAAAAAGAAGGAAGTTAGCAACTTGGAACAGGATCATAGCAATAAAACCTGTAAAAACTGGTTGCAGTTTTCTCCAGTGTTTTAGCCTGAGTATATTTCGAAGATAGAACCTATAGGTTTTGATGATGGTTTAGATGCTGCATAAGACAGCAAAGATTAAGGGTTGAGTCCAAAATTTTTTACCTCAGCACCTGGAAAACTGTATGGAAGACTTCAAGCGGAATTGGATTGCTTTAGAAATTCAGGTGATCCCTTGAGTGTCTCCGGTGGCAAAGAAATTAAATATGAGAGAACTATACGGAAGTTGATTTGAGCAGAAGCACAAAGATTATGGGTCTAGAGAAAAGGAATAAGAGAGAATTGGGTATTGTGTGTGTGACTTAAAAGTGCTGAACTAAGGTGCAAGAAGAAATTTCAAGTAAAAGAGAATTGTGCCTGATGGTAGACAATTCGCAGGAGAACCATGTTAGATTTTCCAAGCCAAGCCTATCTTGATTCTCAAAAAAGTATTTACCCCAACCTATAAGACAACAGATAGGAGACAGAGTTGCTGTAGAACATGTCCAGTAGCTTATCTCTCAAACAGCACTGAAACGTAGCTATTTAAATGTGTGCAGCATCACCAAGTACTGGTGATCAATGCTCTGCTGTCACACAGGTGAAAATCCTGGCTAGGAGCCTCATGATTTGGATGAGCCTGAGCAAGATATGTGACTTTTTAAAACTTTCGTTTTTCCATCTTTACAAGAGTGGTCTGATAATTAAATGAGGTAATGACTGCATTACACATAGCACAGTGCTTGCCAGGGAATCAATACCAATAAATGTTATCTATTCTATCACCTACCCTCAATATGTCCCTGAGCAGGAGTGAGAGACAAAGCTCAGGGTCCCAGGGGGCAGCACAGAGGAGCACACACACAAATCTCCCTTCGCCAGCAGGAAAAAGAACAGCTGCTTTCCAAATGGAAGTCAGATGTTTGGAATTTTTTGTGTTATTGCTTTTGTAAAGTCATCTGGGTTGTCAGTCTAAAAGGCTGAAACACTTCTGATGTAAATGTCAAGTGTTTTCATTTCTTAGATGATGTGAGCAGAAAGTGCATAAAAAGAATTGCCTTAGAAACAGAAATGCAGCTGTAATTTTTTTGTTAAAATGATTATTATATAAATTTAATGGGTGCAATGAAGTAGAAATATGAAGAGTAGCAGATAAAACAAAAATTGACAAGAATTTTAATAATGTATAATTATATTTGCTTTCATTTCAAAAAGATTTATTATTCCATACTTTGTATTATGTATTTTATTAAAAATTATTGATTTTGTAGATTTAAAATTCATACATTGATTTATACACACACTTACCTATGCAATTACATGATGTTTTGAATGGCCATATACCAAAATATTAAGTGGTTATACTTTCGCTATTATGGATATTTTTCATTATAATTCCAATGTTTTCTATGCTTGTTACAGGAATTCCTCATAATTACCAAATGCAGTATGAACTAATCAAATAAGATATGCTTTTTAGTTTTGTTTTTACTTCTATTAGTACTGTTTCTAGTCCGGAGTGAGTACATTCACTGTGGAGAACATACACAGAACACATTTCAATCCCTTTGTTCCCCCCTACTCCTTTTATTTTTCCAGTGTTAGATTCCCTTATTAATCTTATAAGATCTTATAAAATTATCATATATACAAATTAAAAACTGAACTAACAGGCCAAAGAACATACAAAACATATAAGACAGTTGTACTAAATTGTACACTTTTAGATACATTGGCTGCACTGAATTATACTTTTATTTTCTTTCTCTTTTTTCCTATTATATGTCTTTTATTTTGTAATATATATTCAGTTTTTCATATAAGAGAAAACGTGATATTTAAGCTTGTATGTCTTAGTTATTTCACTTAACATTTTGGTCTCAGGGTATATCCATTTTCCTACAAATGACTCAAGTTTATCCTCCTTATTTATGGCAGAGTGGTACTCCATTGTGGATAAGCACCACATTTTTTTATCCACTCATCTGCTTATGGAAATGGGGAAGAAAGGAGAGAAGTGAATCCCTGGGACTCAGAAAGATATGCATTTAGCTGTACACTGTAGAATACACCTATAATCTTCTGAGACAGAAAGATCACAAGTTTGAGGCCAGCCTGGGCAATTTAATGAGCCCTCATATCAGAACAAAAAGTTAAAAAAGAACTGGGGATGTCACTCAGTGGTTGGCCCTTGGTTTGACTCCAAGATCCACAAAAATTTGTATTTTTATAGCTAACTTTATTCATAAATGTCAAAATAGAGATCTCATTCAAACAACCACAGATGAAATTTTATTTCCCAGAGTTAGACAATTTAGGGTTTTTCCCACTGAAATGGGGAAAGAAGACCTACAAGATGTTTGATACAAAAATGTTGGCAAATCGTATTAATTATAGCCTTTGTTAAAATTCCATTCATTAATTTGCTTACATTAAATAGGAATAAAAGTGGCCCCGAATATAAGCAAAGGAAGTTAGAATATTAATAGAATGTATCCAAATAATACATTTAACTAAATTAAGTATTAAGAAAATGTATTCAACTAATGCATTAACTAATGGTGACCCTTTGACATGATTCACATTATTCTCTTTGCCACTTTATCTCAAATCTTAAAATTAACTTGGTCAAAAATTAATTTAATAAAGGTAAACAAATTTTCTGACCAAGCCAATGTTTCAATGGATACTCTAGTACTTTTGAATTATCTGAGTAACTTCCACATATCACAACCAATTTGCTCTCAGATCCATCTAGAGATGACCACATATTGCAGGCAGTCCCTTCTGTACCATTTGATAACGTCCACATACAGAAAATTCATGCAAAGTACACAATTATTATGGTTCATGGGT
The DNA here is from genome assembly GCA_004363535.1 of Dasyprocta punctata. Lineage (NCBI taxonomy): Eukaryota > Metazoa > Chordata > Mammalia > Rodentia > Dasyproctidae > Dasyprocta > Dasyprocta punctata. Next base: position 14,383 of record RJWM01040379.1, read on the forward strand.
TCCCTTCCACATCTCTTGAAGCTGCAGCAGGAGTCACAGATACTAACTAAAGCCAACTCTTAAAGCCAAGTGCAGTTGGCCTTCATCACCCACCTGATTCAGCACAGCTGTTTCCAAAGGGAAATGAGAGTCATGTAATTTGTTCTCACAGGATTTGGATTGTGCCTTATTTATGGTAGATCTTTGGGTTTAGAGGTTACATAATCACATGTTTATAACCTATTAATTGGTCACATAATTTATCTATTACTGATCATGTAAGCAATTTTTAGGGATTATTTGAATAAATTTATAAAGGTCTCTTAGTGATATAAAAAAGATTCCAATGCCTTAAACTGGATCATGCAGGAAACCAAATAAATCATATTATTTTGCATTTCTGGCTTTGGAAACAAGCCACACTTTGAGAATACTCAGGAAGAATTAGTAAAGCTGACCTTGCCATGAACAACACAACCCAGAGTTCTTTCCTGAGACTATTAGAGTTTATTTTGCTAGGAGGAGGGAAGGACGGTAAAGAATGCAGTTCAGGAGGTGATCTAGCTAAGAGATGGGAGAAATAGCCTCAAAGAAAAGTGTGCACTCTTCCTGTTTGTAACAATGAATAGATTGTTGGACAAAACAGCCTTTTGGAAGACTGTATCCTACAAGATATTTTGGTTCCAGGATGATATAAAATTCAAATAATAACAGTAAGTTTCCATTATTATTAAAATTATTCTCTTTTCACAGTTGTAGTTGGCTACCTTGGAGTAGATACTTATAAGCAGTAGTTCTGAGGAGTATTAAAATGCAGGGGTAGCACATTTGGTGGCTTAAGAGATCAATGAAAGATACAAACATAGATTTGAAAGGGATTCTATATTCCGATAAGTGAATTTTCTTCACCATCCCCATATCATCTGTGCATCTCCAGAGACAGTTTTTTTTTACCTTAGTACCTTAAAAATAATAAGAAGTAATGCAATAAAAATCAAAGAATTTTTTCAAAGCTATGGAAAAATTAAGGTTCCTTTTTTGTGTGTGTGTGTGTGGTACCGGGGATCAAACTCACAACTTCACACCTGTCAGGCAAGCGCTTAAGCCATTGAACCAAACTCCTAGCCCTAGTTTTTTGAAGCAGGGTCGCACTATGTAGCTCAGACCA
>RJWM01040380.1:0-15849 GCA_004363535.1 Dasyprocta punctata
ACACAATTCAGCTTGTGTTAGTTCTATTTACATAATGCCAAATGGTAGTAGACTCTTACAAATTATGTTAATATTTTGTCCTTATAAGCAAGCAAATTTAAGCAAATAGCTGAATATTGAGTTTGTTCTGACAAGGTCTCTGACATCTCAAAATAAGACCATAATTTCTCAGTGAAGTAGATAGGAAAATGTTATGATAATGTATTCTGTTCAAACAATTCAAATGTTTATATGCATTATGTTATGCTATGAGGTTCGTAGCGTCATATTAGATGAAAAAAACTGTGATAGAGATGCAAAATATTTTAGATCACCAAAACTGGAGACTGGCAGATTCAGAATCCAATTCTGACTCTGATTACATGGACTTACTAAATTTCTGGGTGTCAGACGCCCAGAGGAAGATGGTGTTTTGTTTTTCTCTTCTTTTTCTATTCCTAGGGGTGTTCTGGGAAAAAATAGATGAGTCAGTTTGGACGGCAATGTAATAAACTGAAGACCTTAAGAAATGAAAATGCGTTTCTCTCAGTTCTGGAGGCTGAAAGTCTGAGATCATGTTGAGATACTGAGGCCAGCATGGTGGGATTCTGGTGCAGGCTTAGTTTAAGAGTGCCCATTCAGACTTTGTATATAACTTAATATTGTGGGAAAAAAATCAGAGAACTCCCTGGGGTCTCGTTTATAAGGACAGTGACCTTACCTATGAGAACTCCTTCCTGACAACTGACTTGCCTCTCAAAGGCTCCACCTTCCAATACAGGAAGGAAGCGAGCCACAAACATTCAATCCATTGCAAAGACCATCCCAAGAAAATTTCCAGCAGCAAAACAGCTATTTTTTTCTTTAGCTAAATACTGCAGAATAGTGCCCACATTTTATATGCATTGATATAATCTCATTAGTTTCACTAATATGTAATTTGGAACTTAAATCTGCAAATGTTTTTCAAAGATATGCCATGACATTTTCCCCTTCAGAATTTTAATGCTATGTTTCAATTTATTGTATTTAAAATACCATCTTCTGAGTCTCTTATACAATGCAGACATTTTTCAACTGATTGTCAATGAAAAGACTGTTAATGGTGTTGGTAGTAAGGGAATGTATACCATGAATTCATGGCCTGACACACAGGCACTCTGTTTTTGATGGCAGACTAACATGCATAGCAGAAAAATAAGAGGCACGAAGAAAACTGCACCTCTTTTATACCTGCATTCATCTTGCAGGCAGGCGTTCATAGTTGCTTTCAATGAATGTGAGAGTAATATGATGTACTTTTTCATCACCATGCCAAAGCAAGTAGTCCAACTCCCAAAAGAGATCTGTGCTTAAAGAAATCTGTCAATAAGTTGACAAAGTTGATCTCTACGAAGAGTTAATGGGTTTGGCTGTTTAAGCGCTTGCTTGGGAGATCTTTATGAAGACAGAACTTCTGACGATGCTAGTGGCAGTGCAGGCAAAGCTTCAATTATTTACTGTACTTGTATTTTAAAATCAATATTCCTTTAACATATGCAGCTTGGAGCCAATATAGGACTTTGTAGATCAGTGTTTCACTTTGCTATTTGGAGAGGGTTGTTTGTAAAGATTGTGTGTGACCATTTGGAAATTCCATCACAATATGTAAGACTTAGAATGGGTTATAATAAAACATATGTATTAACGGCCTTTGTTCAGGAAACAGGGGGTCAGAAATTGGAACACTTGTTATGCTTTGTTGATCAAGTTCTGTAATTTTCCTTTTTCTTACTGTGTTTCTTTTCTGAAACTTGAGTGGCTTCTTAATGTAGCTAAGAAAAAACCAACAGGCATAGTTACTTTAAGAGCTAACTCAGAGGACACCTCTTAAGAATTTTAAGAAACTCTTGCTTGAAAACCAATTTTTTCAGCCCCAAACAAACTAGAACTGAATGGTTCGTCAGTTCTATGGCTAGAGAAAATAATTTTTATTATTTATAAAAATCAAGCACTATTCTCTGGAATAGTGCTTTTCACTATTCTTACCTGAATCCTTTAAGTTTTACACTCCCTTTGAGATAACTTTATTCATTTTTAAATAAATAAACCTTTCATATATTTAAAAATAAATTGGAGATTAAAATGATAGAGTAGAGACCAACAGCAAAACACTGCCCTCTAGGATCTAAAGGAAAATAACAACCTGGTGAAGACAGAGAAGAACAAGAAGAAGAAGAAGAAGAAGAAGAAGAAGAAGAAGAAGAAGAAGAAGAAGAAGAAGAAGAAGAAGAAGAAGAAGAAGAAGAAGGAGAAGAAGGAGAAGAAAGAAGAAGGAAGAAGGAAGAAGGAAGAAGGAAGAAGGAAGAAGGAAGAAGAAGAAGAAGAAAAAGAAAAAGTAGATATCCAGGATTTGGGAGGGAGCTGACAGGAAACTAGAAACTACAGTAGAGTTGTAGAAATAGAGTACAACACAGAACAAAGGACAAAGCCATCTGAAAGAGTGGCCCTGCTCCCAGGGAGAGGGGCCTCTCTCTGGTTAACAGTGGGCCTAGAGACGGTTGGCAGCTCCAGGAAGAAACAGTGGCAGTACTGGCTCCATGAAAAGCCCACAGCTGTTGTAAACTGCAGAAACAGCATGATGTTTTACTCTGAAGGTGCCTCCTTCTGTGTGTCAGGCTATAGCTGGAGAAGAAATTCAGGGTAGCATCCATCACATTTGGTGAGTTTATTCAGAAGTCATCTTGAGAAAGCGATGATTATTTAGGACTGAAGCACAGAACAGTGATGGAACAACTGTCCTTTAGGGTTTCTTGTGTCAAACTACCACAGCAACTGGGTGGGACATGGTTACCAGAGACAGTTACCAATAGGGTGCAGGCTAAACATAGACACCCCTGAAAAGTATAGGATTAGGATGGAAAGGACACAGGGGCCTTGCCCTCTAACTTGAGAAGTAAAGCTGGCTGTACATGGCTTTCAGAGGGGCCTGTCTCTGAAAGTCCTGGCAAGAACCCTCATTCCACTGTTTACCTCCATCAAAGAGCTTGTGGATCTATTTGTTTTCCCCATCTGCCAATATGAGCAGAAATACACCTTGGTTTGGAGAGTTGTCATAGCTTGGCGTGTATAAACTGAGGGGCTGCTGAAGCAGAGGGACATCTCAGAAATCTACAGGCCATCAAGCTAGGCAGAGAAAGGTGCGACTTAAGATACAGAGAGGGACATAGGAACTGGGAGCTGCAGAGCAAGTACAGTCATAGATTGGACATTGTTGAGTGAATGTGCCAAACAAGAAACGTGTGTCATGATTCAGCATTCACACACAAAGAAGTAAATGTATAAAGAAAATAAGTCTTAGCAGTGACTCACTATCTCCCCCATATCTGATAGATCTCAACACCACAAAACTGAGAGGAGACTACTCACTCAAAAATAAAGAAGAATATTTTTTTTAACTCATTTCATTTTTGGAGGAGGATCTTTTTTGTTGTTATTTTTTCTTTTTTACCTCTTTTTTATTTGCTTTTTTCTTAGTTGTTCTTTTCTATTATTTTTATCTGATTCTATTAGTATTTTTTACTCCCTAATAGGATCCTGTTAAGGTTTGTGTCTGGATGTCCCCCCAAAGCCTCATGCAGTCATGGAGGCAGGATTCTAGAGTTTGTGAATGATTCATGGTTCAATGCTGAAATAATGGGTGTGAGTGCCACACCCAAGTGGGTGTGGCCTACATTCAGTATAAGGAACAAAAGAGTCTTCTCTCCGTGTGTTCTGCATCTTTTGCTCTTCTTGCGTGTGCTGTCTTCTGCTGCCCTCTGCTATGTTCCATCCTGCCTTGGAGCCAACTGATTATGGATGGAAACCTCCATAAACTGTGAGCTAAAATAGCATTTTCTTCCTTCATTTTGGGTGTCAGATATTTTGTCTCAGCAATGAGAGAAAAGTAACCAAGAGAGATTCTTTTTCCCAATAAGAAGAGAATTGCTTTCCTCCTCATTTTCTTTTCTTTATTTTTGATTTTGTGTGTGTGTGTGTATGTGTGTGTGTGTATTTTTTTGTGATACTGGGGATCGAACTCACAATGTTGTGCCTGCCAGGCAGGCACTTAAGCCACTGAGCCAAACTCCTGGCTCTAGTTTTTTGAGGTGGGGTCACACTATGTATCTTAGGCTGGCCTTGTGCTCACGCTGTAGCCCAAGCCAAACTTGAACTCACAACACTCCTCCTACCTCAGCCTCCTAAGTGCTGGGATTAAAGGTGTGTGCTATCATGCCTGGCTATTTTTGAAATTTTATTTGAAATTCTCTTATTCATCAATCCCTTTTTACTATAGGCAGCAGAAGAGACCAATGTGATGTCAGAGTGTCAGAACTAGAAAATAGGGTAGATCCAGGTGACAATATACTCAGATACCTTAAAAACAACAAGAGAACATGGAAAATGTATCCAACAGCTAAATAGCAGAAAACTTTTGAAACATGGGAAAGGAATAACTTACAGATAAGCGAGGTGAATAAAACCCTAAATAGCACAATTAGAAAAGAATTTCTCCATGATACAATATAGTCAAAATTCCAGAATTAAACCACATGGATAGAGTATTAAAACCAATAGAGAAGAGCAACGAGTTATGTATAAAGGTAAACCCATTAGAATTAAAGCAGACTTCTTAATACAATCTTAAATTCCTGGAGATTTTGGAGTGAAGTGTTCCAAGCTTTAAAAGAAGATAACTTCCAGCCCAGACTGATATATCTTGCAAAACTATCTTTCCAGATTGTTGAAGAAATATGATATTTTTATGACAAAGGGCACTTTAAGAATTCATGACCATCAAACTAGCACACCAAAAAAATTCTTAAGAATATCCTAGAAAGAGACAACGAAGACAACAATGTCAACAATTCTAATGGAATGAATACACCAGGGAGGATGAGTAGTAAAGCAGAAGGGGAAAAAGCAGTTGCTAATAGGAAAACAATGGAATGGCAAGGATAAGGTCATACTTTTTAGTAATAACTGTTAATGTGAATGGTCTCAGTTCTCCAGTCAAAAGGACACAGATTGACAGACTGGATTAAAAAAAAGAAAATTCAATGATTTTCTGTGTACAAGAAATACATTAAATCTGATAAGAAATTCACAGACTAAAATTCAAAGGAGGGAAAATACTATTCCATGCAACAGGAAAATGAAAACATGTAGAAGTATCTATGCTATTTTCAGACAAACTAGAATTAAAACCAAATCTGGTCAGAAGACAAGAAGATCATTATGTATTGCTCAAGGGAACAATTGAACAGGCAGAGATAGCAAATGTAAATATACATGCATTAAATACAGGCATACAACTTCATGAAACAAATAAACTAAACAAAACAAAAAATCAAATAAACATGATTACTATTTTAGTGAGGGATCTCAGTATTTCACTGTCACAAATATGCAGATCAACTAGACAAAACATAATTTAAAAGAAGTCTGAATTCAATTATACCTTTGTGCAAGTGGACCTAATAGATATTCCACCCAACAAAAATAGAATACACATTCTTTTCTGCAGCACATGGAACTTTCTCCAAAATACAGCACCTCCTAATCCATAAAGCATGCTTAAGTTAAGGCAAAAGAACTGAAATTATCTCATGGATATGGCCAGTTCATAGTACAATGTAACTAGAAATCAATGGCAAAAGAAACCACAGAAATTATGCAAACACATGGAAATTAAATAATACACTCATGAATGATTGATGATTACAAAAGAAATCAAATAAGAAATGAGACAGTTCCTTGAATCAAGTGATAATGCCAATACAAAATACCAGAATTTGTGGAACACAAGGAAAGCACTCCTATGAGGGAAAAGTTCATAGTTATGAACGTCCGCATCACAAAAACAGAACGAGTCCAAATTAATGACATAATCATTCACCTCAAGGTCCTGGAAAAACAAGGACAGTACAAACCCAAAGCTATTACAAGGAAGGAGACTATAAAGACTTGGGCAGAAACTAACAAAATGGAGGCCAAAATAATCAACACAAAAGATTAATGATTGTAGAGTTAGTTCTTCTAAAAAGTAATAAAAATAGAGAAACCCTTAGCCAATCTAATCAGAAAAGGAAACAAAAGATTCAAGTCAATGCATTAAAAATGAAAAAGGTAAAACCACAACAGACACTGCCAAAAGAAAAACCATTAATAATAACTACTTCACAAATTTGTATGTCACTAAACTGGAGAATTCAAAAGAAATAGATTCTTAGATCCATATAAATAACAAAAATTGAATCTAGAAGATATAAAAACTATGAATTATCTAATAACAGGCAATGAAACTAAAGCAACAATGGTAACTGACCCACTAAGAAAAGCACAAACCTGGGTAGATTCACTACTGAATTCTATAAAAACTTCCAGGAAGATCTAACACCAATACTCCTCAAGATTTCTAATGACTTTAGATTGGAAAGGATATTCCAAGTGTCACTTTCGGAAGCTATCATCACTCTGATTCCAAAACCAGACAAGAATCCAACCAAAAAAGACAACTATAGACCAATCTCTTTAATGAATATGGATGCAAAAATCCTAAACAAGACACTGTCAATCAGGATGCAGCAAATCACCAGAAGGGTCAGACACCATGACCAAGTGAGCAGCATCACAGGGAAGAAAGGATGTCCAACATATTCAAATCAGTAAATGTAATGTAGCACGTAAAGAAAAGGAAGGACAAGAATCACATGATCATTTCAACAGATGCAGGAAAATCCTTTGATGCAACATCCTTTCATGATAAAAACACTGAAGAAAATAGATAAGATATGGAAGGACCCTAGCTCAACCTGAATAGCATAGTGAGACCCTGTCTCAAAAAATAGGGCCAGGAATTAAGATCAGTGGCCTAAGTGCCTGCCTGGTAGGTGCAAGGTTGTGAATTTGATCCCCAGTACCAAAACAAAAAACAAAAAACAAACAAACAAACAAAAAAACAAAAAAAAACCCCCAAAATTAACAAGAGCAATTAGGCAATAAAGAGAAATAAAAAGGATATGTGTAGGAAAGGAAAAAGCCAAATTATCATCATTTGAAGATGACTTGGTCCTTTAGATAGAAAACTCAAAAAAAATCCACCAAGTGATTCTTAAACTTTACAACCAAATTCAGTGATGTACAGAACACACACAAAAAAAATCAATACTGTCCCTGTACACTAACAGTGGATCCACTGAAAAATGAATTATGAAAAAATTAGCACTCAGCATTGCGTGACGAAAATTTAAATATTTAGGAATAAACCTAAGTAAGTGAAAGACTTCTACAGTGTAAACCTCAGTACTCTGAAAAAGAAAATCAAAGCGGGCTTTAAAAAATGGAAAGATACTCCTTGTTCCCAGATAGAACCAATATAATCAAAATGGCCACGTTTCCAAAACCGATGTACAGATTTAACACAATCCTAATCAAAACACCAACAGCATTCCTTATAGAACTAGAGAGAGCAATTCTATTGTTCATATTGAATCACAAACCAAAAAATTGTGAGAGCAATCCTGGCAACAAGAGCAAATCAGATTTGACAATCTTAGACTTCAAGTTAATGTCTATTACAGTGTAAAACTACAGTGATATGGTATGGACAGAAAAACAGACATGTGCATCAGTGAAACAGAATAGAGGATACAGAAACAATTCCCAGCACATTCAGCTACCTGATCTATGACAAAGGGGCAAAACACTTATGCTGGAGAAAAGACAGCTTCTTTAAGTCATATCTCTCAGCATTTATTAAACTAAATATAGATCAGAGATCTAAATGTTGAAACAGAAATATTTAATATGCCAGATAATAAAACAAGTACAATTCTTGAAGTCATGGGCATCAGCAAAGGGCTTTCTAAACAGACACCAATTACACAAGAAATAATACCAAGAATTGATAAATGGGGTCATATCAAATTTAAAAACTTCTACACTGCAAAGGAAGTAACAGAGTGAAGAGACAGCATGGAAGTGGTCCAACGCACAATGGTGGGTGTGAGGAGGAGCGGAAGGTGAGATTTGTAGAATTATGATGTGCCAGGTACAGGAAACCAGCAACCTCACTGAATGCAAGTGTTGTCTGCCTTAAACATGAGATAAGATTAATAATATAAACAAGAATGAAAATTGGGACAGGAGAATTAGAGGAGGGGAGAGGAAAGGGGAAGAGGATTTAAAGAAGAAACACACTGCATTATGTACACATACCCATTCCCCAAGATGACTGTAAAATGCTTGTACTTTAAATGTGTACTAATAAAAAATTTTTAAAATTAGACTCCCCTAAATAAAAGGCCCAATTAAAAAAACATGGGCAATTGAAATGAACAGAAACTTCTCAGAAGAAGAAATACAAGTGACCAATAAATACATGAAAAAAATGATCAACATCTCTGGCCACTAAAGAAATCCACATTAAAATGACACTGAAATTCCATTTTACTCCAGAAAGAATGTGTATTATGAAGAAATCAAATAATAGTAAATTCTGGTGAGGCTGTGGGGGAAAAAGGATCCTTATACATCATTGCTGGATATGTAAACTAGTACAACCATTATGGAAGTAGATATGGTGATTTCTCAAAAAACTTAAACTAGAAATTTCATTTGAACTAGGTATTCCCCTTCTAGGTATCTTCCTGAAAGAGTTAGACATCATATTACAGTGATACATACACACCCATGTTTATAGCAGCACAATTCATAGTAGCTAAATCTTCAGGGAATCTCTATGTCCATCAACAGATGGATGGATAAAGAAAATGTATCTACACATAAATACTACTCTGCCATAAAGAAAGGTAAGTAAGTCATTTATAAGAAAATGGATGTACCTTGAGACCATAATGAATTAGACATACAAGTTTAATTATGGCCTGGTTTCTTTATAAGAGAAACTCAAAATATAAAGAACAAAATAAAAGACAGGTAACAGGAAACAAAGAGAGAGATCTTTTGCAAATAAGAAGAGGATCAAGAGATGGAAAAAGGGGGGAGGTTGGAAAAGAGATGTGAAATGAATTAAGATGCATTATGTACATGTACCAATGACCCAGGATAAATGTAATTATATACACTGCAAACATGAACTAACAAATTGAAAAGTAAAATAATATAAAAATATGTACCTTGGTTTTTACTCCTATTTCTATTTCTACTCCTGTAAATAACCATTTTATTCTTTTTTAGTATGTTATCATTTCAGAGTTTCTTCATGAAAATAAAATCAAGCACTAAGATGTATGTCATTTATCTACCTTACACTATTCTGAATCTTGAGTTTGTCATTGAATCTGATCTTGGAAATTTGCTCCTCGAAAACCTTCTGTATTGATATGTCAAGGGCCTCATTTTTGTACCTATCAAATGTAGTGTTTCATTTTATAGGAATACCATGAGCTTTCCTGTTAATAAACATTAAGGTTACTTCCCATATTTATTGTCAAAAATTCATTTATTCTGCAATGAAATATTTTTGTTATGCTATTTTGCGTTGTGACATTGTATCTGTAAGGTAGATCCAGAAGCTCATCCCTTTCAAACTTACCGTTTTCAATCAGTCTATGGGAAAATAGAGACCCAGATAATTAGATTATTCTATCTAAAAATAATATATTGGCTGTAGACAATTTATTTCAGCTCAAGATGATAATATAAGTACCATATTTAAGTACTCTTCTGACCTCCTCCCACTAATTGTCATTGAAATAGTGAATTTATGTGTTCAATGACTTTTTAACATTTTCTGTATAAAGTCAATTTATACAAAATGGAAGTCTGAACAGAAACTAGAAAACAAGAAAGTGTCCTTTAAATAAGCCAAGTATCTTGAAGATGTAGTGTAATAGAAAGTGCCCCGCCCAGCCAGTATACTTCAGTTTCTTAGTTGCCCAGGTAATAGTTCCTGTTCCAGTTCTGGTTACTTCTGTCTCCTAGAAACAGCTGGTCACTGTGACGCACATTGTATAAACCAATCCCCAGTTGACAAGCCATTCTGTTTCTGTACTTCCTGCTTGCTTGTCCCATATAAGCCCTAGACCACCAGAGATTGGGGTCTGATACTCTGGAAATGATCACTATTAGTGCCCATCAGTGTAAATAAACCTGCCTCCAAATCGTGGGCCTCTTTTCTGTGTTTCTGCTTGCCATTGAAGTGGTACAGAGTGGTCCAGACTGACAAAAATAAATGGACCACAACAAAATGCATGCTGAGGATCAGGCTGCCTGAGCACAGCTAGCAGTCACGGGTAGTGGCTTGCACATTCCCCCAGCTCAAACAGCAACGACCGGAAGTAGGAGAGGGCCAGAAGCATCATTCTCCTTTTTGCTTATTATATCCCACTCACGTGGTCATGTCCGCAGGTTCCTTCCCTACTAAATTCTTCTCATTTTTTCCTATCTCAATTTAAGTATCACATCCCTAGAGAAAATTTCCTGGCCTTGGAAACTGAGGCACACAATTTAAATCACTTTCAGTGTATACTTTATTTTTCCCAGATTTCAGTCATCACAATTACAATTAAGTGGTTCGTTTTATCTCTATCTTCCTCTCCAGTTCTAAGCTTCATGAGATTAGAAATGGACCTTTTTTGTTATTCTGTCTTCAGTATCTTATCACATAGTATGTGACCAATACTTCACATGGTTTAGTAAATAAATATTGATAAAATAAATAAATTATTATTCAAAAACGACTAGTAAGGGCATGAATACCACTTGTTTTCACTGAGAATGGATTCTCTTTTGAAAAGGAAGGCTGTAGCCCAAAAAGTACAGAGATGCAAACAAATATTATCAAGAAAACAAGCAAAAATTTTGCCACAGTTTCTCTTGCTTTTTAATGAAAGTTCCATTTACACTACTCAGGCAAAAATGATAAAAAATATCAATGTTTTCCTTCCTTCCCTCATTCTGTAAAGACACAGACTTGTCTCTAACCACAGAGATAGCCATCTCTCCAAGGATTTGAAACTGCAGTAAAATTATGGTTTGTGTGAAGTTATGTATAATTTAGAGAGAGGAGACAAACCAGATAAAATAGCCCTATGAAATCGACTTCTTCAAAGAAAATGACAAAGTTAAAAACCAAACAAAATTAATGTTTCTAACTTAACAAGACTCAAGGTGACTGCAATTTATATAAATAGAAGAATTATAAATTAAGAAAGCTTGTTTCAGATGACTTTTGATTACTGAATTTGATACGCACAATAAGGGCATTGAACATTAGGTTAGATACCACAGCAGTCTGGACCAGTGAATGCAAAGAGAAGCTGAAGAAATTACTACAAGACTCAGAGAAGGAAAACAAAGGGGTTATGACAAGAAGTGGGAATATTACAAGGAATAGTATAAACAGCATGGAAGACAGAACTAGAAGATCAAATAGGTATAATAGGAAGCACATGACCTGTTTTCTAATATGCAAGTGTAATAGCCACCCCATGCATGTTCCTGGGCCCTCTCCCAAAAGACACAGGTTCAGCATATCTGGGACTATACGTAAGTACACCTCTTTCTCAAAATAAGTTCATTAGAGATTTTAAAGAGATTGGAACCTTGAGAAACTACCACACATTGGAGAAAAAGCAAAAGATGCCAAAAGAAAATCTAAAAAGAAAAAATATAGAATATCATTTCCAGGCATTAAAAAAGATTTGGTTTTCTTTTTTTTATTTTTTTTTTATTTTTTATTTTTTATTTTTTTAATATTTTATTAATAATAAAAGACAAGACAGAAGAGAATCCCCCATACTTGCTACATTGCCTGCTATAAAGAGATGCTTGGGTTGCTGCCCAGAGGCCTGGCCAAATCTACAAAACAAAAGTTGGTTGATGTTCCTTGGTTGCTATTAATCCAGCCAGACCTCCAAAACAGCAGGTTGCTTGGGGGGGGTGGTTAGTGTTTGTCCCCTATTCCAAGCCCGCGCACCGATGCCGCGCAGGGCGGGCGGGGGTCCCGGAGGGGCCCTACTCATTCTCCTCCAAGGTCCTGATATCAGGACCCCAGAGGGCAGTCCATATTGCTTCCTGATCCATGCCTGCGCTGCACGGCTGGGCGGGGGTCCTGGAGGGGCCCTACTCGTTCTCCTCCAAGGTCCTGGGATCAGGACCTCAGACGGCAGTCCATATTGCTTCCTGATCCGTGCCTGCACCGCGCGGGCCGGGCGGGGGTCCCGCGAGGGGTCCTACTCGTTCTCCTCCAAGGTCCTGATATCAGGACCCCAGAGGGCAGTCCATATTGCTTCCTGATCCATGCCTGCCCGCACAGGCCGGGCGGAAAGATTTGGTTTTCATAACAAAAGGATCAACCAAATACTAAGTAAAATTAGTGAAAAGAGACATAACTGTATTTTGGAAAACCAAATTTATGAAAAGGGAATCTACTTCAAATATCCGGTCTGAAAAACTTGCAGAAGACAAAAAACGATCTATTATTAATTTTCTAAAAAATTAAGTACTAAAAGTAAAAAAAATGTCAACTATTATGACAGAAGACAAACTATATTCCCTCACAATTCCTTCCTTATTGCTGGAGCAGCAGAGAGACGTTTACATACAAGGACAACTCAGGAACTATTCTATCTGCATATCTCTGTCTGAAGCTATTACACAAAATAAATATTAAATAAAATTAGACATAGGGGAAATGTGACACAACGTTGTCAACACAGCTTAATTTGAATTTCGAAAGTACAATTTATTGACATAAAACAACAGAATATTCAAAGGTGAAATTAAAATAATGATGACCTGGGTGTTTTTAAAACAAAAATCCAGAAATGGGAAAAATACGTTGGTCTCTACTTCACATACGGATATCAATAAACTGTTTATTTTTCACCTCGGTAGAGGAAATCTATGTTAAAATATACTTAAAACATACAGGTGCCAACTCACTGAATGCAAGACTTCTGGAATAAAGATTACATTTCCCATGCTTCCTGTGCAGCCGGGTATGGCCATGTGGTTTGACATGGGATGGGAGAGTCCTGGAAAGGAGGGAGATGTAGTGGGGAGCTCTGAAATCCAAGTACACACTCTCTGGCGCCTGGGCTAACCCGGGTGACAAGCTTGCGTGTGTGTGAAACAAGGTTCCCGCTACCCTCTGTGCAAAAGCATCTGAAAGGCGCCTACGAGTCGCGCAGGGATTTCAGCAATTGCTCGGAGGCAGAGGGTACAGTTAGGGGTTTGATTCCCTCCAAGGTAATGGCATTTGGAGAGGACCTCGGGCTTCCAAGAAACTCGAGAGTCCCTAGTTTAGTAGTCCTAAGACCCAGGTCTTCGAACCCATGTCAAATCGCAGTGCGCCTGTTCTAATAATCTGAAGTCGCACTTCCACGCGGTCCGCGCGATGCTCTCCTTGTGTAACTACAACAGGAACAAAATTCTGATGTTCAGAAAAATCAGAGCTTTTTTCGTGTTTTGTTTTGCTTTTCCCGAAAGGTAACTAGGTAAACAGATCAGTAGGATGGAGTAGTTCAGAAACAAACCCAAATAAAAGTATTTTATTAGATAATGCCCAAGTTTAATTGCTTTTAAAATGAAGGCAAAAGAAGGCCTCAAAGTAACAGTCCTGTAGGAAACTCTACAATTTGCCATCTATAACATTTAGTATATATTAAAAAATTCTAGACAATACGAAGAAAAGAAAGTGTGCAAGAGAAAAACTTGGTTAATGGACACAGATCACCAAGATGACGACATTTACAGGCAGGGACTTCAAAATAACTGTGATTAATATTTAACAATTCTACTGAAAAAGGTAGGCATAATGGGAAGAGCCTGAGAAATTCAGCAGGAACAGAAATTTTGAAAAATAAATGAATGAAAACATCACAACTAAAAAAATTATATTCAAAGTAAACCTTACTTGTATAGTATTAATAGTGTAGAAAAACTATTTCTAATAATGTTTGAGAAAAAAATTAGACTTTTACCTGACGTCTTGTATGAGGAAATAAAATTTGAGTATAAAAACATGCAATTTTTATGTAGAAATATGACACATTATTGAAAATATTTCAAGTAAAATCATAAATTGTAGGTAATATTTATATTCTCTTAAATGTAAGGCCACATTCAGATGGCAAATGTAGAAATATTTTTTAAAGAATGAGAAATTTCATGAAATAAAAAGTAATATTTTTTGTAAAAATACTTCCCTAAATTATAATACATATTGTAAAACAGAAAATTTGTCATTAATATGTGCTGTTATTTTCTTCAGAAAGCTATCAATTAATTTTTAAAAAATCATAGCTCTTATAGAAAGGTGAGCAATGGCAGAGTAAAAAGTAATTATAAATGAAGAAATGGAAATGGCCAGGAAACAGGGCTATAAAAATGTTGCAATGTGTCCCCATTCACCTTATTCACTTGATCAGAATCATGTGATTTCTGGGTCTTTCTCAAAGTCAAAATGACCGTGAAAGGTAAATAAAATGTTTCAAGTCAGGACATCGAGGCAGTCACAAGAGCACAACTAAAGACACTTAAGAAAGAGGACTTCCGGAACTACTTGAGAAAGTGGCAAGAACGAAGGGATGTGTTCCAAGTGATGGGGAGTATTTTTATGGGGATAAATAACAGTATCCTTTTTACTGTAATAATATTGTATTTAACATTTATTGTTTAATCATATCTCATATAAGTGGTAGAATTACAAGTGATATTTTTATTGTTTTTCTGGACTTACTCATCAAAATAAAAATGTTAAAGACAGTTTCGGTAGACGTTTTTACCCCCTCCAGTTTCTGGCTGTCTACATTTCCAGGTGTGAGCTCTTCTAATGAATAACCTTCAGGACAATAAAGATTCACAGCCATGTAGTGATTATCACAACAGCTGAGCTGTGCTCCTGCCCTCGTGGTAGATGGAAACATCGAATAGGAGAAAGTGTATTTGGGGTTCTGAATAGCATTCCTTGGAATAAAAAGTATTGTGGGATGGGAACCCCTCATTCTGTTCTAGTCACTCCAGCCCTTTGGCAATTGCTTGCTCTTTCGAGCCATTGCAGATCTCTGAATAAACCAGAGACAATCTGTGTGCATACTTTGAGAGGCAAGTTTAATTTCAGGCAATCTGTAAATCTGAGAAAAAGATTCCATCAACTCCCTCTGAGCTCTTTTTTTTCCCCTTAAATCAGCCCAATCTCTTGCAGTCTTTGCACAGCAGTGAAGGGCTCCCAAGCTCACGCGCAGGCCGGTGTTGGCACAATTTAGCAGCAACCTCCTGTGGAATTTGCCCATTGTCAGCCATGGAGAGCTCCTTTTAGAATCCATCTCTGGTTTCCTGGGTGATGTAGCCATCTGCACTCATGTGAGAACAATACACAACTCTGTTTCCACAAGTGTAAGCTACTTGAGTCCTGCACAGGAAGGAAGAAAACCCAGACCTGCACAGCGTTTTGATTAAGATTCTGGGGCTGGGGAGATGAGGAGAATTAAATTGGGAATATGCTATTTTTGTGCCGAAATATTAAATTTAAGCTCCACAGAGACAGCATAATCACAGCTCAACCTCTTTCCTCTCTCTTCAGTTTGGAAACAAACCTTCAGTGGATAACCATGGGTCACTCCTAGCCACTGGTGTTTACACTCTTTTAGTGGTTATTATAGGTAGTCCTTACTTTGCATAGTAGTGCAGAGACATTAACTGGCTGTGCAAGCTGAAATCATATGAGGCAATCTAGTAATACTTGGAAAGATCTGTGATTATTCATGGCCGTTAGAAATTGTCAAAACACTAAAATCTCTAATATTGTTGGTTTTAACTAGAGAAAAAATTTTAAAGCAGTAAAACATTTATCTGCTACACTGATATTTAAAATATTAGAAA
>RJWM01040381.1:0-15529 GCA_004363535.1 Dasyprocta punctata
AATTCACAATCCCTAGATCAATAGATAGCAATTATTATCTTTGGACCCAGCTTTCTAGGCTTTTCTCTTTCTGTAAATCCAACACACATTTATCCATAGTTCTTTATATTTTTAAATATAAATAATGCCATAATGCACATATTTTTCTATAACTTCTCTTACAAAATTATCACTATCCTACATATAGCTTATGTCAATATATAAATTTCAACATCACAATTTTTTATGGCTGCATGGTGTTCTATCACATGAACATACTGTAGGTTTTAGTATCAATCCTTTGTTTTCTAACATTTGGGGTGTCTGCAATTTTTTATTGGCGTCAGCTGTGTTTAATGAAAGTCCATGATTTTTTACTTGGCATGAATCTCCTAGTACTGAATGGGGGTAAAGGGTATGCACATTTTTCAAGTTGTTTGGAACATCTTGCCAAAATCAATCCAGAAAAACTATAACAATTTATCCTTTCATTCACAGCATATAAACATGACTGCTTATCTGTATGCTTGCCAGCTTGTGATTCTTATTCTTTTTCATTAAAAAAAATCTTGTCAGTTTATTAGAAAAAATGATATTTTATTTGAACTTCTTTGGTTACAAATAAGGTTGAAAACTTTGCAATACTCTTTGACCACTTGAATTTTTCCTATTGTGAATTGTTTATTTGAATCTTTTACTTATCATTTTTTTTGTTTCTTTTAAAGAAATAGGCTTTATTTTCAGAGCAACTTAAGGTCATTGCAAAATTCTGTTGATAGTGCAGCGTTTCCATATTACAGTGCTCCCCACAATGGCCTTCTTTACTATCAACGACCTACACTGCAGTGGTATGTTCGCTATGATCTGTTAACCTCCACGGACACATCCTTACCCAAAGTTCGTATTTTACATTAGAGATCACTGTTGGCGCTTGTTGTAGTCAGGGGTTACGAGGAGAACAATTATATATAGGACACAGAGTTTATAATATTATTTCCTGATGATCACCTAGAGTTAAATACAAGAAAGTGCAGGAAATCTGTCCACAACACTGAAAGACCTAGAAAATCTAGCCGAGGGCCTTTATCCCACAGCAATGTCCTGCATGAGTCCATCTGAAAACCTAGGGCCCACAACAATGCCTCCCACAAGTCCAGCTGGAGGTCTAGAGCCCATGACAATAACTCAGGACGGTCTGTTTTACAGATCAGCATTGGGAAGGCCCAAAGGTCAGTGGTGGAAGCTAGAAAGTCTATGCCAGAGGGGTGAAGGAGCTGTGCCAGTAGGTTGAGGGCTCTACATTGGAGCCAAGAAGTCACACTCAGCAAAAGGACCAGGGCTCCCTGAAAAGTACCACAGTCATCCTCTGTGACAATGAGGTTCCAAGCTCCTCTGATGATGAGAATAGTCCAGTGCATGTCAGGAAGCCAGCGTGACAAGCTTCTCCTGGAGATTAAACAGCACACATCTTCCCCTCTGGAGCCAGGAAGTGATGCTCGATGTAAGGAGCAGAGCTGCGCCAAAGCGAACCACAGCCACTCTCAGCGACGAGGTCCCGAGCTCCTCTGATGATAATGGCCGAATTCATGTTGGGGAAGCCAGCACGACAAGCTCCTCCAGGAGAACAAACAGCTCGAAACAGCAACACCTAGGAGATCCCACAGTGCCCTCCTCTTCCTCTCCACGTCTCCTTTTATGCTGGCCATCTACACTCCGCACCATGCCGATTTAATTCAGCTGGTGTTAAGTTGACCACCAGTTTTCAATCCATAGCAGTATTGTACATTGTATAAGTTTGGAGAAATGTATAAAGCAATATATTCACCATTATAGTACTACACAGAATACTTTCATTGCCTAGAAATCCGCTGTGCTCTGCCTGTTCATTCTTCCCTTTCTTTAACCCTTAGAAACAATAATTCTTTTTACTATTTTTGTAGAATACCTTTCCCTAAATATTATGTGGTTGCAGTGATACAGTTTATAACCTTTTAAGATTGATTCTTGAACTCATAAAACAAGTGGGAAAAATTAAATGAATGTTACTGACTTGATAGCGTATTTCTTTTTTCAGC
This sequence comes from Dasyprocta punctata, assembly GCA_004363535.1. Lineage (NCBI taxonomy): Eukaryota > Metazoa > Chordata > Mammalia > Rodentia > Dasyproctidae > Dasyprocta > Dasyprocta punctata. Next base: position 2,055 of record RJWM01040381.1, read on the forward strand.
AATATATAATATTCCATTTGTGGTGTACCATAGTTTCTTTGTCCATTTTCCTACGTGTCTAGATTAGCTCCCCAGTTTTTGCAATTATGAACAAAATAGCGATAAACGTTAGTGTGCATGTTTTTGCATGAACACGTATTTTCCAGTCATCTGGGTAAATACCAAGGGAGTGCCATTGCTTGATCATATGACACTCATTTCTGTTTCAAACTTGGTAACATCTTACTCTGTTTGGCTGATGTAACAAATTGCCATAGGCTGGTTGGTTTTTCTTTCTTTTTTATTGTTTATACAGATGAGCGTGTTTCCTGTTGGCACATCTGTACGTGTCCACAGTGTCCTCTGGTCACCTTCACTCCCTTCTCACGCTTGCCTTTCCTCCTTACAGCTGGTTTATTTTACTCAATGTGAGCTCTTCAGACCTACCTATTTTCCTGAAAATGACAATATTTTGTTCTATTTTATGGTTTGATAACACTTCATTCTATATTTGATCTTAAGATGTTAAGTGCTCTGCATTTTTATATATTCTAGAAATCAACCCTCTGTGAGAAGAGTAACTGGTAAAAATTCTCTCCCTTTCTGTAGACTCTACAGTCTGTTAGTTATTTCTCTTTTTAAATTTGATGTAGTTTTTTTTGTTGATTCTTGCTATAATTTCCTGTTCTAGTGGAGTCATATTCAGGAAGTATTTGTCTATGCCTATGGCTTCAATAGTTTGCCCTATGTTTTATTTATTTATTTATTAGTAATTTCAAAGTTTTAGGTTTTCTGCTTAGTTCTTTGATTCATTTTGAATAGATTTTTGCACATGGTAAGAGATAGGAATCTAGTTTTAATCTTCTACAACTAGGGGTTCAGGTTCAGATTTCCTAGCACAATTTGTTAGAGAGGTCATCTGGCCCCTTTGTCTAGAATCAGATGGATGTAATTGAATGGGTTTGTTTCTGTGTCCTCTATTGTGTTTTATTTGTCTATGTATCTATTTTTGTGAGCTGAGTTTATTTTTGCGTAGTTCCAGAGGCTGGGAAGTTTGAGAGCGAGATGCTAGTATAGTTGAGTCTCAGTGAGGGCGCTCTTCCAGGCTGCAGACAGATAACTTTTTGGGCCCCACAGAAAGAGGGCAAGACAGCTTTCTGAGATCTGTTTCACAAGGCCACTAATTTCATTCATGAGGGTTCCACCTTCTTGGCCTAATTATATCCTGAGGGTCGCACATCCTAATACATTAGAGGTTAGAATTTCAGGAAACAAATGCGTGGTGACACACATAGTCCATCAAAATGCCTCTTTTCTTACTGCCATAAGGATATTATTAAATTTTGTTCATAAAATAGATAGTAAATATTCTTCTCAGTTCAGTACCTACTTTTCTATATAACTAATGGTGTTTTGTGATGAAGAATAATTTAAAATTATATGCAGGCAAATGCATCAATCTCCTGTGAGGCGTCCGCCTTACGTACATTTGCCTTGGTGGTGTTTAAAGCACGGATGCTGGGCCAGCTTCACAGGGCACTGTCGGAAGTTAGAATTCAGAGCAAGAACTTATCTGGCTGCATTTCCCTCTGGATGGAAAAGAAACCTTCCTCTGCACTGAATTCTTAGCACTCGGAGGCCTTTGTGCTTGCTTGTTTTTAGTTAGAATTGCTCATGCCAGATACTTCTAAAGCCAAAATTCCAAAATTGTCTTGAAATTTTCTTTTTCTTTTCTTTTCTTTCTTTCCTTATTGTTTCATCTATTTATTTTTTGAAGCCTTACCTCCTTCCAAGTATCTCAGTGGAACCTGCAAGATTATATAGGAGAAATGCTAGGTGTCTGATACGATGAGATCATGTTCCCTGGAGGTGAAGAATGAATTCTAAGGAACAACGGAGGCTAAGAGTAAGAAAATTTATTGGGCAAAGGAATGGGGACTAGGTATGGGGAATAGGAATAACTATTGAGAGACAGGGCAGGTCCCCATTGGGTTGCCCATAGTTTTTGTTTGACTATTTTAAAGTCACTAAATCTGAAGCGGCACAGAGAAAATAAGAACGAGAGAGATAAGGAGGAGGCCTTTAATGCAGAGGGCATGGGAGAGCTTTAGGGGCAGGGAGGGGTGTAAAGCTCTCAACAAGAACAGAGGAGTGTAGTTACCTTTATCAACTTTGGCTGGGGAGGAGTTTGAGAGGCGGGCAAAATGACATATTGACAGCTGATTTGAGGGAGCATCTGCCTGTGTAAAGCAGGAGACAGAATGATTTACTGGGGTCTGGGGGTGGAGGCTTGGGGGGTTGTGGAGTCCTGGGATTGGAGACGGCTCAGTGCAGGCGCAAAAGGGAGCGGGAGGTTTATCTCTGGAATGAGACGGAAAACACGGAGTTTACTCTTGGAGAGCTAAGTTGTTTCTCTGGGTCCGGTACCAAGTTGGGGGGATGCTAAGCCCCAGGATAGCAGAACCTATCAGTTTTCTTTTTCATTTTAATTTTTTTTTAATTCAGAACAGAAGAGACACTTGAACCAGTGTCTAAATTAATAGGTTTTAATGATAGTGGTCTCACAGGATGCAAGGAAAGAAAGCTATTTCCTACTCAGAGGATTCACTGTGCTATCGTTTACTTTCCTGAGACACACTCAAGCCTGAGAGGCACTGAAAGCAACCAAATATGTAATAACCTGATGGAGTTTTCGCTTGAGAAGACAAGTATATTATGGAACTAGAAGTCATGGTTGGGCAATATTGTGAATGCCTTGAATGCCACTGAACCGTTCACTCAAAAATAGTTAATTTTGTGTCTGGTAATGTCTACTTAAATAAAAACAAAAATGGAGGAGATCTTTGCTGTTGCCACCTGTAGTTACAGAGAAAGATGGTGAGGGCCAGGGCCGCAGGCGTTTGGGAGCTGTCGCTTCTCAGCGTCCACTTGCATTGCTGGGACAAAATGTCCAACACGAATTAAAGGAAGAGAGTTTTATTTTGGCTCACAATTGCAGTGAGTTCGTTGCATGGTCAACTGGTTCTCAGGCAAAAACAGCATGGTAGAAAGGTCTAACGGAGGCAGCTGCTCACCTCAAGGTGGAGAGGAGAGAGACAGGGGCAGGGCCAGGGAAGGGATTGCCCTTTCCAGAACACACCCCAGTGACCCACTTCTTTCCTCAAGGCCCTACCTCCTAATAGCCCATTTAGCTCTGCTATGCATTCAGTGTGGCGCCCTCATGATCCAGTTATGTTTCAAAAGCTTCACCTGTCAAAACACGAGCTTGCAGCAGAGGGAAATTTTAGATCTAAATCATAACTTGCTTAAATATTGGTATTAACTGCACCAGCATGCCTTGTTTCCCTCAAATACAATTTTTTCATAAGTTTGGAAATTCTCTTTCCTTGTTAAAGGATGAAAAACAATCTCTAAATTGCTGTTGTTCTTTTTTTTTTTTAATCTTTCAGATATGACAAGCAGGTTGCCTATGGTTTGGATATGGTTTAAATTCATCTCTCAAGATTCATATGTTGGAGAGTTGTTCTCTAGTGTGGCAATGTGAAGAAATGATGGGATCTTTCTGATGGGGAAATTAGGGGAGTGGCGTTAGGACACTGAGTGTTTTGCCCTCAGAATGATTTACACAGTTCTTACAAGACCCTGAATTCTCTGTGGCTCTCCATACACATGAACTCTCTCTCTCTCTCTCTCTCTCTCTCTCTCTCTCTGTCTCTCTCTCTCTCCCTCCCTCCCTCCAGCGTTCCTATCATAATGATGCCATCTTCTTAGACAGAGCTAATCAGAAGCTAACACCATGCCCTTCAACCTCCAGAAGTATGAACTGAAAATATGTTCTTTATAAAATACCCAAACTCAGGTGCTTCATTATAGCAGCATAAAACAGATAAAGACAAAGGTAACTTTGCCCCTTGCTCTATGTGGCCTTGGGTTTGCAGCCGTCTCTCCAGAAGGCCACTTATTGGCACTTGTGGCTTATAATAACCATGGGAAGACGCCCAAGTGTAGTCCTTTCTGCTCTGGCCTTATTCTGAAAGGCCGCTGTGCCTTCATTTTATTATGATCTCCTTTCCTCACACACAGCTCCCTCCCTTCTCCCTAGCGTTAAAAAAGATGCAAAGCTTGGGATGATTAATCAATCTACAAGGAGAAGGAGATTCTGAGAGTCTGGAAAAACACGAGCAATGATGCTTTTTGCTCTATTCAGGTGCAGATATGCAAACCACAAACCTCTTTGTTAGGAAATTTGAAATGACATGATCTTAGGAAGTCCTGCTTCTACCTATCTTTCTTTTGCCTTTCCTGGTTGACTATTTTAGCTTGACTACAGTTTAGCTTGGTGCATTTTTTAAGCCAAAACTAAAATGTTGTTAATTAAGTGAATATAAAACCCATGACCCCTTTATAAGAAGATGGAAAGAGGAAAATGAAAGACGTGTATGTTTTGTTCAACCCTAAAATTTTTACTTCTAAAATTTCCCTTCAGATTATCCAGGAAACATTTAATGAGAACCTATTGTGTACCCATACGTGTGATATATGATAGGCATTTTATGGTTCATGGATGAAATGCTATTTCTACTCTCAAAGATCTCAGATTTTTTTTTTCTTCTGAGAAAAATATGATTGTTTCAGTTTTGACAACTTTGAAAGTCAAGGGTTAAAGTGGTTTCATTTTTCTCTTTGATAATAAAGATCTTCGCCCTCCCTCATTATTTATTTTCAATGCACGCATTTATTTTCTTCCATCAGATTCTCAACCCTTGGCAGCAGCTGGAATAGTTCAGGGGAAAAGTCACGGTAAATGGAAAGAACCGGAGTGTAGCACCAGTAACATTGCTACTGCTGATTGAGGCAAGCACCTTAGGGGTCACCTGCTACATTTGTAGGGGAGAAAGCTGCAGCCTCTTTTAAAGACTGGTATCAAGTCTTCAGATTTGTTCTTTTTGTTTCTACTAAAACTCTTCGGAGAAATTTATGAAGAACCATAGAAATTTACTGAGCCACCCTAACACATTCTTTTAAGCATCCTAGATTAAGCTTGACTCATTTTAGTATGAAACAGCATGCTCAGAAACTTTCATGTCACCATCTTTCTTTTTTTGAACATATGACCGATGACTCTAATCTAAGCCTCCTTAGAAATGTGTATGCTGGTACATGTGCTTTCCTATGTGAATAGGCTCCTTGAATCAAATTTCCATGCTTCTATTGTTTGAAAAGAACATTGCTTTGTAAATAACCTCAGAACTCTTCATATCTGCTGCAGGTAATAAACCTTTCTCCACACTTGTCTCCTAGTTGTACTTTTTGGCTTTGCACTCACTGAGACGTGACTCCATTACTTTTAGTTGCAGACTGGACTTTTCAGATCCAAAGTCCTGGAGGGACCCACGTGTGAGCAGCAGGTGATGCTCCAGATGGAACGTGCAGCCTCAGACTTCAATAGACAGTCTCAGAACCCGCTGAACTCTAGAAAGGAAGCCTGTGTCCTTGAGAGGGAATTCTCGTGAAGCTGGAACCAAAGGCTGTTGTGCACACGGCTCTGAAAACTTTCCAAGACCACAGTCTCCTTATTTGCACAGTATGTTGACAACATGTTTATTTAATAACCTCAAAACAACCAGAGCTCAGGAAAAGCTGCTCCACAATTCTGGAAATGCCTGTCCTAAGACCTCAGAGAGATCTCGTGGTGGAGTAATAAGGTACCAAGTCAACATATCAGTAAGTGTGCTTGTGAGACCATGCCGGCTAAATGGCCTCTCTAAGCCTCGTGCTGCATTCCTGACTGTCAAACTGGACTCTATACTCTTGGTGTGACCTTGAATATGAAGAAGGGCCAGAGCTGAATGAGATCTTTGTTTTCCTCGCCAATAGTATGTTCACTAAAAATAAAAACAGACCTTGCTTTCCTCATGAAAATATTATTACTAAATATATTGGCTTGCCATTTTACCTGGGTCATCCTGAAGGAACTAGTATGAGCATTTCTTTCCACTCTCCAACGTGTTCCATTTTGAACAATACACTGTATGACCATCTTAATGATGCCCTAAAAGAGGGGCCGATGGGTTGACTCAGACTTAGGTGCATGCCCTTAGTCAGACTAGTGTTATAAACAAAAGTGAATGTAAATTTTAGAAAGGACATGCACCCTGATGCTCCTCATAGTTCTTGCCGTTCCATAATGTCGATTCCTCTCTACATGCATGTTGCGTGATAGTCTTGGTCTTCTTTTGAACATACAACCTTTATCTGCAGGGAGGAGCTGTATGGCTTTGCTCTTGACCTTGCCTAATTGACCTATGTAACAGTAGACCTGGCTGACTGGAAAGATAGGAAGTGTGTGGATGGCGCCCTAAACCATAGGAATGGCTGAATGACCATTTGGGATGGATTTAAAGGCCTCCTTTAGTTGCAGTGTCTTGAAAACAAAGCAAATCAGAGTAAGAAACCAAATTGTGTTATGCTTTCTGTTTATGTGTGTATGTGTTACTTGATAGCTATTGAGTGTTCAGATCTACAGTTTGAAATCTATTATCAAAATCTGTCCTTCTACTGTATCTTCTCTGTGAAAATCCCAGAATGGAGGTTTAGTTGCCTAATTGGCCTGACTTAAATCAATCATGATGATCAGATGATATGAATTGTACTGGAGAGTTTAGTTTACGGCTGGACCTGGAAAACTGCCATTTTTGCAAATAAAGTTTTATTGGAACAGAGCCATACTTATTTGTTTACACATAGTCTATGGCTATTGTACGCTACAATGGCAAGTATAAATAGTTGCATCAGGCCTGCTTGACTTGCAAAGTCTGAAAAGTTTACTGTCTGGCCTTTTATAAAAAAATGTTTGACTACAGATCCTGCACTATGCCATATACTCTCTTCTTGGAGAACAAGGTTGCAGTCAACTCTTTCCAGAGTACATATGATAAGAGTGATAAATCTCCCCTAAAAGGCTCTATCAAAGGACCCTGGGCTACCACAAGAGGGTTGGGAGAGAATGTGGGGCACTTGTTTGACAAGTGTTACTCTGGGATGTTTCAGGGCTAGTGCTAAGACCTAGGGATTCTGTGTGTGTAGTTGGCTAGGAGCTTGTTGGATTTTCTTATTGCTATGAGTGCTGCATGGTTTCAAGCTTCATTTGGAAGCTTTGCATTCTAGATTGCAATAATGATATTACTGTACTGTTCAGTTATTATTTGGGCATTGTTTTAAATTTTAGACACCATTTTTTGGGTGGTATATTGGTGAACTAATATAAGTCTAAAAATAAGTGACCATAGAGGCAGTATAAAAGACAAATAAAGAGAGAAATATGCCTAGTGATGTGCAGATTATTGATGAACAGTGCTTTCCTGAATGACATGCCTTGACAGCTTGGCATAGGGACTGTACAGAGCATGGTCTTCTTCAATATTTTAAATATTTTGGGTAAAAAGGAAAACATGTACAAAGTAAAATCTATTGGATACAGAAATGTGTTGGAATACAGCACATTATTGTGTAAATTCCCTGACCAGGTGGAATAATAATTTGAAAAAAAGATAAGAGGACATTTATCAAAAATAAGTCCCATGCTTAGTTAAAACAAACAAACAAACAAACACGAATATAAACAAACAAACACTGTACATGTGCATGCAGAATGGGAAGACCGTGTGTAATGAAGTCCACACAAAAAACAGCTGTATTATTTGATTGCCCACAGATAAATATGACTCAGCAGAATGAAAATGTAAAAGTAACAGCAAAGAAAGGCTGTGTTTGTGGAATATGGTACTGGACCCACGGAGCAGCCACATGGAGAAAGAAAATGAACTTGGCCCTTGACTCAACACCACACGCAAACACGTTCCAGATGGGTCATGTGTATTAAAGGTAAATAATAGCACTTTTAGGAAGCAACAACTCAAGGGAATATTTTCATGACCTTGGAGTAGAAAAATATTTTTTTTACCAGAATACAAAAAGTGCTAAGACTGAAGGGGAAAAAATAAGTACTTTAAAAATTAAGAACTTTTATAACAAATACAATGAGAGAAAATTCTCTCAGTCTCTCTTTCAGTTTCTCCTGACCCTTTCTGTCCACTCAATGAAAAACTCATCCAAGAAAAAAAAAATGAAGTTCTACAAGTCATTAAGGAAAACAAAGAAATTAACAGAAAAATGGGCAAAAATATTTCACCAAGCAGTTCCTAAAAGATAACATCCAACTGGGCATGGTGGCACATGCCTTTAATCCTAGCACTCTCGGAGGCCGAAGCAGGAGGATCAAAGTGTCCAGCCTCACCTGGGTAGTTAGCAACTTAGGGAGACCCTGTCTCAAAATAAAAAATAAAAAGGATGGGAAAGTATAGCTCAGCATGAAGGCCCTGGCTTCAATCCACAGTACTGGAGGTGGGGAGTAAGTATATAAATTACTAGAAAATATCTGAAAAGGTGCTCATCTTCATTAGTCAAAAGGGAAATATAACCACTCCCTCCAGCACTGCTAAAGCTAAAAGAACTGTCAGTACCAAGAGTTCCTTAGGAAATGGAACAACACCGATGTGTGGAGTGTAACTTGATTCACTGTTTTACAAAATGCTTTATAGTATCAACTAAAACTAAGCAAAGATGTGCTGAAGGATGATAGGACATCCTATCCCAAAATACACCACCGTGGCATACGGATCATTTTGAGCTGGCCACACTAGAGAAACAACAGGTGTGTGTGTATGTGGAGGGAGGTTTGCACTGACCTCCCCTTTTCTTCCTGAAAGCAGGTGATAAAACTCCCGTGTGAAAGGTGCCCTCCCCAGCCAAGGGGAAAGGAACAGGAGTTGTGGCTAAGAATCCTGCAGGAAAGCACCTTGTTAAAGTAACTCATCTTCTTTTGGTTTCTTTGCATAGTTTTGTTATTTTTCCACAATTATTTGTCTTTGTTCAACTCAGTACAGAAGCATTTACCTGTTTCTAGTTCTTTGGGTCTTCGTTTTCCTACAGGGGCTCCTACGTATGTGCAAAATTCTTCCATTCATCTGGTTTATGCCAATGATTCTTAGGCCTAGCTGGAGACACTAAGAAGAGTAAAGTTTTGACTCCTATACGCTCTTTTGTGACTTGACAATTTGATTTCTAGGCATATACCCAATGGGAACATATGCACAGGTTCCCCAAAAGCTGTATCCTAGAATGTTTGTAATCTCATCCACAACCCAAGTGTTCTGGGGCAATGGAGTAGGTTGCCAAGTGACAAGAAAATACCTAGAGACAGCTTGTGAGATACAAGGTGTACTAAGGCCTTAACAGGAAAGCTTAGGGTTAGTTGGGACTTACTAGCAGAGAAAGATAGGGTCCAGAGGCAGCAGGCTGAACAGGAAAATTGTCTGAAGGTACTTGCAATGTCAAGTGGCAACACAGTGGACTAATCCAGAAGGTTTAGTGATGACAGGCTGGACAGGGAAATTGACAGAGAGAATTTTAAGCACCCAGCAGTGGATTCTAGCACTCCTGCTGCTTTGTTCCCCACTCAGTTATTTCATGGAAGGGGTTTTATAAATTAGACTGCAGAGCAGTGATGTCATTAGCTAGCTTTGCTCCATAGTACGACCAGCATTTCAAGGAAGAACTGAATTAACATAGAGGCAGGGAGGCAGTTTCTATGGATAGTTCGCACAGTTTTCAGTGTCCTTCAGATAATATGTGTCTGGATGGTCCAGTCTTTGTCCAGCTGTAATGTCTCCTTGACTTGGCGAGAGTCTTGAGAGCACAAATGGAGCATTTAAGGATATAGTCTTGATGCTATAGTTTTTCTCAGGGGTGATACACATAGGTTTCCTAAAATATATATACTAGAATATTTGTAGCAACTCTGTAATAGTCAACATGTGGAAAACTCAATGTCTGCATATAATTGAATGGAGAAAGAAATTATGGGGATATTCACAAAGAGGAATTCATACAGAAATGAGATTAGATGATATACAACTCTGAAGGTGGATAAATCTCTCAAAAATAATATTCACATATGTATAAACACATAAATCCTACGTGATTTTATTTGTATAAGGTACAATATAGGTATAACTAATCTGGCAAGACTATAATAGAGTTGCTCTTTGGGGATGGGGAATTCTGTGGTGGGTGAATTGTTCAGGGGATAGTACTGGGGTTGGGGTAACTTCTGCCTCTCGATCTAGTCTAATGAATTTAATGGACATATGCAGTTTGTGAGAACAAATTGAAGTGCATTTATGACCTGTGAACTGTCTATATGCCTGTGATAAATCAGCAAGAAGCAATGACTAGTGAGTTAATGTTACATGTAATAAAAAGCTATCCCACCATATGACTGTGTCAGGTCCTCACATCCAAGGCTTACTATAACCTCAAGTAATAGGGATTATTTCTGTTCAGCAGCTGAGGAAACTCACTTAAACTAACCTTTAGTGACACCTAAACCCCACTGACTTACCACCAGGCCTGGTTGTATTATCTCTTTGTCAGTCCTAAAGACCAGAGGTTGCAAACTGCCAGCCCATGAATCTGACACTCTACAAGGTGTATTTTGCTCAGAGTTGCCCCTTGCTCAGTCGTTTAATTTATAAAAATTGATTGCCATGTAATTTCACAAAGAAATCAGATATTCGTTTTTGATTGAAATACTGTATCAGAAAATTAAGCAATGCTGGTCACTTTCCGGTGTAATAATGAGTGCCCGGAGATGAATAGTAGCCACTTACTTTCTTTGTACTGCAAGTTCATCGTTGCTGCCCCTCCTAACTCCTCACTGTTTCAAGTTCCCTGCCCAGCTCCCAACCCTGATTTGGAGCTGCCAAAGTTGCTTTCAGAAAGTCACCTTACTTTCTACCTTTGTGAACCAAATCCTTGATGTGCTTTCTCTTCCCATCTCTTCCAGTGCCATGTATTCAGCTGATTTTCATTCAACAATATTGTTTCCCTTTACACCTGATAATTCTTTGCACACATCAACTTAATATTTACAAATATTGGCACGTTATTCACTAATATATGCTGAACTGTGACAGTTAGATTGGCAAGCAGCTATTAATTTCATGTCTCTGTGAGTTGGATAGGTTGATGCTTAAAATGATTATGGGAGGTGATTTATTTTCACAGTGCTCTGTAAAATTTTTTCTTCCTCCCCCGTTACTAATGTATTTGTAAATTTAGCCTATCTGTTGAACGATAGGTACTGATCCAGGCAAAGGGCTGCAGTGGTGAACCATTCAAAGTCATGACCCACTCTGAATATAGTCTAGTGAGACCAGACAGAAGGCGCATGCACACACACACACACACACACACACACACACACACACACACACAGACACACACACACAAAACCATGGGGAGAAGCTGTGATGTAGGAAAGCTGAGAGGGTAAGGGAGAGGGTGTGGAGCAGGGTGAGAGAACAGGCAGGGTGGAGCTGGTGAGCTGATAATTAATCTGACTGAGAGAAGCCAGGGAGGCAGATGCTCTACAGAGGAGCAGCGAGTGCAAGAGGCCTGGAGCAGGAGCCTCGCCGGCGCGCTGGAGAGCTGGCAGAGCTCTGACTGGGGCAGGCAGCAGCAGAGAGAGCACCAGGAAAGGGAACGGGCAGAGTCCAGTGAGATCCTGGCTTCGTTTCAGCGGAGCAGAAGCTTTGGAATTTTTGTAAAGTGTGTCAGGATCCATCTGGAAGGATCCAAGTTGGGAAATAATGTCCACTTTTTTATTCCTCAGATGCTGCCCTTTTCTCTTTTCCTTCTGCTCTGTTTATGCCTAGGGCCAGCCAGGAATTATTTGGCCCCACTGAATGATCACAAGAAATTGTTGATACCTAGAGGTACTTATAATGGAAAATGACAATGCAAGAGGTCTATCTGCAGCTCAATATAAATCATTTGTAAAACAATAACATTAATAGGTAGACATTTTACTCAAAAAATCAGTGTTGTATCATTTGTGCTATTCGTTACATATATAAAAATATTCTGTGTCATTTCAAGGAACGTGGTGGCTTAGCAGGTGTTTCTCTTGGTGAGACAGTGGGCTGCTCTGAGGGAGCGTTCGGGGAGTCGACATTTCCAGGTCCAGCTCCCCTGGACCTCTTAGTAGGTAGAGATTCTTCCTTGTATTCTGATGCTTATCAATTTTGGCTGTGAGTTTCCTGCCTTTTCTGTTTTTAAAAGATATTTTAATAGAAAACTGGAAGTAGTTTTAAACCAAAAGGCAGAATTTGAAAAGAAATTTGTTCATGGGCCGTTAACTGAAGAAACTCCATTAATATCCAGAGGGAGACTGTTCCTTAAGAAGTTCAGGGAATGAGGCTGCTGAGAGAGGAAGTCATCTTAAATAAGCAAGGAGAAAAGGGCCGTGGATTTAGAGGAAGGACCTCTGCAAACTGGAGGTTAATTTGAACGGTAATGAGCTACCTGGGGCCTGATTAAGGAGATGAAACTGTAACTGGGCTAAGGAGAAATGAGAATATTACCCTGTGTATTTTGACTGTGGTTGCTGAAGAAGGGTAATGAGAAAAGTGACTTTACTACTGGACACCACCTAGACAGCTGCAAACTTTGAGTGATTGTCTTGACTAGAGGATGTGTGCACTGCTGAGAGAGGAAATCACCGTGTCTGTCAGAGGAGCAGGGAGTTTCAGGGATAATGAACTCTCAGGAGTTTGTCCATCAAGAAGCAGAGACTCAGGCGGGGTAGCACCAGCTTTTGACCACAGATAATTTTAAATAGGAACCGATCTTCGAGGAATAGGCTGAAAATAAGTGCCAGGGCAGTGATTAGATAATAGTTCTGTTCTTTGGTGATGGCAGAAATTTCTTTCTTTCTTTTTCTCTCTTAAAAAAAAGTCTCCTTTTGTTGAATACTTCTGTGGTATGCCATGTAAACAAATAGTTAAAATCATTGCAGACAATGTGATTATGATACAGGGCTGAATAGAATGCCATGGAAACATTTAACACTTATATTTATAATTTATTTATACTTAGATTCTTGTGAATGTACATACTGTATAAAAAGGTCATAGGCTCATGGAACATAAAATCTGTTTTTCTCTTGAGTTCCTTTTGTGTCTCTATTTCATGTAAAATAGAAGGGCTTGGCTTGCATTGTAGAAGTCCTTTAAGTTTTGGGTCCCCACTGATGTCTGAGACAGCAAGAAAGTGGAATGGAGATGGCTTTGGCCAGGCATATCCTGTTTAAGAAGGTGGTGCCTCGATCTTTTTATGGCCAGCGATGTAACTGACCTTGACCATCATGTGTGGTGGTGATAAGGTGGACCTTTCCAACCACCTTTAGGATGACTACAATTTCATTTTCAGGTTTCAGTGGAAGTAATGATTCCTAGGAAAATTTTCACAATTTTTTTTTAACAGTTCTTTAGTTCAGTTTGACTTTGGATCAGGGTGGTAATTTTTGTTTCTGTTAGTATTGCCTCCATTCAAAACCTTAGTGATGAATTATATATAAAACATAGCTCAGTATT
>RJWM01040382.1:0-15528 GCA_004363535.1 Dasyprocta punctata
GGAGGGTCCCGGTGGGTGAACAGCTCAGTCTGTAGACCATGGCTCCATGCGTGCCCTAGAGGTGATAGTGGAAGATTCGCAGATAACCAGCCCAGGTTTCCAGGCAGCAGCCCCACCCCCATGCACTGTGCCAGACATCAGGGAGCTGAGGCGGGCTGGGGAAAGGCAGCGGACAGTGCTGTAACAGCACACCCAGTGGTAACCATTGGATATCCACAATCAGCACTGGCTACAAGAACCAATCTAACCTTAAGAAATTACAAACAATGAGAGGATTACCAAAATCCCCGGTACACACTTGTCCAGAACAACCCAGGAATATGTCAAGACAAAGAAGCAAAAGGCAGTCTCTGGCCTCCAATCCAAGCAGAACGAACCCAGGAGAAGCAAATGAAGAAGAGGTCTGGAGTTCCACAACTAAAGTCTCTGAGGTGATGACAACTGAAGTAAAGAAACAACTTCATGAGGGTATAAAAGAAATTAGAACAGAAATGCTAACTTGACTAAAAGAAGAAATGAAAAACAATGAAAGAATTGCTATTGATCTCTAAAGGAGACATAGATGAAAAAGTGGAGCTTAGGAAAATGAGGGAAACCTAGAATGAACAATACAAAAAAGATTTAGAATACATGAAACAGATCCAAAGAGATTACCAGGAAATCAAAAGCTCCAGTGAAAATTGGCAAAACCACCTGAAGGAAACTAAAGATAGATTTTCAAACCTTGAAGACAGGTTTGCAGCTTGTGATCATGAAAGGAAAGATCTCTTAAAAATAACAAGAAATCTGGAAGCAACATTACGATGGCTGCAAGACAATCCAAGGAAACATAACTTAAGAATAAAAGGTGTGAGTGAAAAAGCAGGGGTCAATACAAATCAAATTAAAAGCCTACTTGCAGAAATAATTTCAGAAAACTTTCCAAGCATGGGAACAGGAAGTGGCTTTCAGATAAGTGAAGCATATAGAACTCCAGCTAAACATAACCAAAATATACCCACACCCAGACATATAATAATCAAGATCCAAGAAATTCAGCACAAAAACAGAATATTAAAAGCTATTAGAGGAAAATAAACAGATCACCTACAAAGGAAAACCCATCAGAATCATGACAGACTTCTCAATACAAACCATCAGGTCAAGAAGAGCTTGGAGTGAGGTATTTCAAGCCCTGAAAGAAAATAACTTCCAACCCAGATTGATGTACCCTGCAAAACTATCTTTCAAAATCAATGGAGAAACAAGATACTTCCATGACAAAGAACAACTAAAGGAATTTATGACAACCAAGCCAACCCCACAAAGAATACTGAAGGACATTTTAGAGAGAGATAAAAAAGTCCACAACTCGAGAAACAGTGGCAGAGGGATATCACCAAGCAGGGCAGACAATTGGATAATCCATCATCGGGATTTGAGTCCAGTATTGTTTTCAATGAGCTGTTTAGTTTGATCTTATTCTATCTCGACCTGCCTAATTTCATTATATATGATGACATAGACAGCTATTTCAAAGATAACAAAATATATTAGAGAAGCCTTTATTGATATTTGATCACCTTGTTTTGAAACTCTGTATTGCTTTCATTTTTCTGTTTTGAGTGACTTTAACCTATTTTGGTTTGTTTGATCATATTATAACAGATGATATAGGCAACTGCTTAGAAGATAATATGAGGTATTATAGAAATCAACGTTGTATTACTATGTATTGCTTCTGCTGTTTTTTTTATTGGTTTTATTCTGTACTATTTTGTTTGATTATATTAGGCTCGATGGTATGGGCAGTTATTTTGAGGATAACAAGAGGTATTACAAGGGGAAAGAAGGAAAGAAGGAAGGGAAAAGGAAAAAGACATAGATTCATATGTGGGTATACATTAGAGGGTTAAAATGACTATACTACTAAATACATTAACCATGGAGAGAAAACAGTGGATACTCATAGGTTTAGATCAATTTTACATGTCTATATCTGTCAATCTGAGCAACCTCTTTGAAGGTAACGGTATACAATGTTACAGTCTGTGTCAAATTCCAGTCATCTCATTTTGTAAACCTATAATGTTACAGTATTGGATTTGTTGTTGTTGTTTGTTGGTCCCTTTTGCCTTTTGTTTCTCTTTTCTGTGACCATTGTTTTATTTTTTATTGGTGTTTTTCTGAACTATTTTGTTTGATTATATTAGGCCTGATGATATGGGCAGTTATTTTAAAGACAACAAGAGGTATTCTAAGGGGAAAAGAGGAAAGAAAGAAGGGAAAAAGAAAAAGACATAAATTTATAAATAGGTATGCATAAGATAGTCAAAATGACTATATTACAAAATGCATTAGCTATTGAAAAAGAACAGTTAATACCCATATGATTAGATCAATTTTACATGTCTATATCTGTTAATCTGTACAACGCCTTTGAAGGTAACAATATGCAATATTACAACTGTCAAATTCCAATCATCTCATTTTGTAAGCCTATAATGTTATTGTATCGGATTTGTTGTTGTTGTTTGTTTGTCTCTTTTGCTTTTTGTTTCTCTTTTCTGTGTTCATTTTCTCTTAAATAAAAAAAGAAATAATAACAGAAAAAATCTCAAACATGGGAAGGGAATCTGATATACAGGTAAGAGAGGCATACAGAGCCCCAATTAACCATAACTGTCTTAGTCACTTTTCACTCACTGCTGATACAGAATACCTGATGCCCAAAATTAGGGAAGGGAAGATTAATTTCATACAGTTCTTGGGAGTTTGGTCCATACTTAGTTGGCTCCAAGGCAGCATGGTGTGGTGATGTGGCCATTCATGGTGGCCCCCAAACAGCAAGGTGCGCTAACCAGGAAGAGAGAGTGAAGGTATGTCTTCCTCTTGTCCTTACCCTGTATAACAGCTCCACCTATGGGTGGGTGCAGCACTCGCATCACCAGTCCCAGCACTAGACAATAAACCAACCACAAATGCCAGACTCAGCCTTGTCCAAATTACATGAGGCCTTGAGGGGGGACACAGGATCCAACCAAAACAATAACCAAAATTAATCTTCGCCCAGACATTTAATAAGTAGGGTATCAGAAATTCAGCACAAGAATGGAATACTAAAAGCTGTCAGAGAAAAGAAACATCACCTATGAAAGAAAGCCTATCAGAATCATGGCAGACTTCTCAACACAAACATTTAAGTCAAAAAAAGCTTGGAGTGAAGTATTTCAAATCCTGAAAGAAAACAACTTTCAACCCAGATTGATGTATCCTGCAAAACTGTCTTTAAAAATTGATGGAGAAATAAGATCATTCCATGACAAAGAACAACTGAAGAAATTTATGGCCACCAAACCAACACTACAAAGCGTACTGAAAGACATTAGAAAGAGACAAAGATAACTACAATCCTAAGAACAACAGCTAAAAGAAACCACTACGCAGGGCACACAATTAAACAGAAAACATAGAAAATCAGCAATAGAAAGATAACATGATAGGGATAAGTCAGTATATATCAGTTATACCAATCAATGTAAATGGTCTCAATTCACCAATAAAAAGAAGCAGCCCAGCAGAGTGGGTTAAGAAACAAAATCCAACAATATGCTGTGTACAAGAAACACATTTCACTCAAAAGGAAATTCACAGACTAAAAATTAAACTGTGGAAAACAATACCCCATGCAACAGGAACCCAGAAAAAAGCAGGGGTAGCTATTATGTTTGCAGACAATATGAACTTCAAACCAAAAATGACCGAAAGAGATAAAGAAGGTCACTACATACTTGTTAAGGGAAAACTTCAAGAGGAAGAGATTACAATCATAAATATATATGCACCAAATATGGGAGCATGCAACTATGTAAGACAATTCTTAAGAGACATGGAAAACCAAATAAACAATAATACAGTTATAACAGGAGACCTTGACACCCCACTGTCACAAAGAGCCAGATCAACCAAACAAAAAATCAGCAAAGAAAAAACAGAACTGAATCAAACTTGTGAACAAATGGACCTAGTAGATGTGTACTGAGTGTTCCACCCAACATCAGAATACACATTTTTCTCAGCTGCACATGGGTCATTCTCTAAAACAGATCATAAACTAGCCCACAGAACATGCTTAAGTAAATGCAAAGGAATTGAAATAATTCCATGCAAATTATCTGACCATAGTGTAATCAAATTGAAAATTACTGACAAAAAACCCCACAAGAACCCCATAAACACATGGAAATTAAATAACAATCTTCTAAACAATCAATGGGTCACAAGGGAAATTAAAGAAGAAATTAAACAATATCTACAATTTAATGAAAATGCATATACAAATTACTGGAACCTGTGGGACACAATGAAAGCAGTCCTCAGAGAAAAATTTATAGCATCAAACTCCCATATCAGACAAATGGAAAGAACATACATGAACAGCCTAATGCTGTACCTCAAACTTCTTGAAAAAGAAGAGCAAGTCAAGTCCAAAGCCCAAAGAAGGGAGGAAATTATAAAGATCAAAGCAGAAATTAATGCAATTGAAACTAAGTAAATAATACGAAAAATTAATGAATCGAAGACTTGGTTCTTTGAAAGAATAAATAAAATTGGTAAACCCTTAGCCAACCTTATCAAAAAAAGAAAAGAAAAACAAATCCATGCAATAAGAAATGAAAAGGGTGAAATCACTACAGACCTGGTGGAAATACAGAAGATCACCAATATCTACTTTGAAAAGCTTTCCTTCCATAGGTTTGATAACACAGAAGAAATGAACAGATTCCTAGAAACCTATGAATTACCAAAGCTGAATCAAGAACATGTAAAACAGCTGAATAACCCAATTTCAGTAAATGAAATTGCAAATGAATTTAGACCTTACCAAAAAAGAAAAGCACAGGTCCTGATAGATTCACTGCTGAATTCTACAAGAAATTTAGGGAAGACTTAATGCCAACACTCCTCAAACTCTTCAATGAAATTGAAAGGGAAGCAAGTCTCCCTAACTCATTCCTGGGAGCAAGTATTACACTCATACCAAAACCAGAGAAAGATCCAACCAAAAAAGAAAATTACAGGCCAATCTCCCTAATGAACATAGATGCAAAATTCCTCAATAAAATATGGACAAATAGAATACAGCAAGCTATCAGGAAGATTATACACCATGACCATGTGGGATTTACCCCAGGAACATACACAAATCAATAAATGTAATACACCATATCAATAGGACCAAGGAGAAGAATCACATGATCATCTCAATAGATACAGAAAAAGCTTTTGACAAAATCCAAATCCATACAGAAAATCAGAATAGATGATCTCTACCTCCACCAGATAAAATCCATATATCATAAACCAGCAGGCTACATCTTACTAAATGGAAAAAAACTGAAAACTTCCAACCTAATATCAGGAAAAAGACAAGGATGTACATTATCAACACTCCTATCCAATATAGTTCTGGAAACATTAGTCAGAGAAATTAGACAAGAGAGAGAAATAAAAGGAATAAAGATACAAAAGGCAGAAGCTAAATTGTCATTATTTGCAGATCATATGATACGCTCCATTGAAGACTCCCCAAAATCCATTCAAAGGCTTCCAGATGTAATAACCAAATTCAGGAATGTTGCTGGATACAAGGTCAACACACAAAAATCAATAGCATTCTTGTACACAAACAACCAAGTCACTGAGAGACAAATAGGGGAAACCTCACACTTCACTATAGCATCCAAAAAAATGAAATACTTAGGGATCAATCTAACAAAGGAAGTAAAAGATCTATTCAGTGAAAATTACATTACTCTGAAAAGGGAAATTGAAGAGGATTTCAGAAAATGGAAAGATATTCCCTGTTCATGGATAGGAAGAATAAACATCGTGAAAATGAACATTCTCACAAAATTGTTATACAGATTTAATGCAGTCCCAATCAAAATACCACTTGCCTAACTCACAGAGCTAGAGAAATCATCCCTGAAATTCATCCGGAACTAGAAGAGACCTAGAATAACAAAGGCAATCCTGGGCATCAAAGGTAAGGCAGGAGATATCATAATCCTGGACTTGAAACTATATTACAAAGTTACTGTGATGAAATCAGCATGGTGCTGGAATAAAAAGAGACCTGAAGATCAATGGAATAGATTAGAAAATACAGTCACAACTACAAACACAGTCAGCCATCTCATCTTTGACAAAGGGGCCAAACATGTACACTGGAAGAAATATAGCCTCTTTAACAAATGGTGTTGCAAAAACTGGCTTTCCAAATGTCATAAACTAAAACTAGATCCATGTCTATCACCATGCACTAAAATAAAGTCAAAATGGATCAAAGATCTGAATATTAAAACAGAGACACTATATCTTCTGGAAGACAAAGTAGGTAAAAATCTTGACATAGGAGTAGGCAGAGAGTTCATGAACAAAAATCAAACTGCATGGCAAATACTTCCGAGAATCAATAACTGGGTTCTTATCTTATTAAAAAGTTTTTGCATGTCGAAGGAAATCTGCAACAGAGTGAAAAGAATACCCATCAATTGGGAAAATATCTTAGCCAACTGTCCCTTAGAGAAAAGAATTCTATCTAAAACATATACAGAATTTTAAAAAAATCAGGCCCCTAAAATTCAAGGATGTAATCCAAAAATGGACTCTGAGATGAATACACACTTCTCAGAAGAAGAAATACAATTGGAAAATAAATATATGAAAAAATGTTCAACATCAATGGTCATTCAGGAAATGCAAACTAGGACAACACTAAGATTGCATCTCACCTCAGAAAGAATGGCCAAGATAAAAAAAATCAACCAATAACAAAGGCTGGCAGGGCTTTTGGGAAAAAGGGACTCTCCCCACTGTTGGTGGGAGTGTAGGGTGGTGCAAGCGCTGTGGAAATCAGTGTGGAGATTCCTCAAGAATCTAGGATTATGTATTCCATTTGACCCAGCTATCCCACTTCTGGGCATTTTCCCAGAAGAATTGAAAGCATCATACCACAGTGATATTTGTGCACCCTGTTTATAGCAACCCAATTTGTAATAGCCAGATCTTGGAAACAACCCAAGTACCCATCAATCAAGGAATGGATAAAAAGTTGTGGTATTTTTATACAATGGAGTACCACTAAGCTATGAAGACAGATTGCATCGAGACTTTTATAAGTAAATGGATACGACTTGAGACCATACTCATAAGTGAAATCAATCAAACTCACATGTGTAAATATCATATTGTCTCCCTATTGTAAGAAACTGAAAAAGTATATGCAATCCAAACTCTACAATAAATGCTGTGTAAGGGTAAGAAACTTCTCAAAGAGCAAAAGTAATTGGGATAGAGAAAAGGAGGGAAGAATTAAGGGAAAAGCAAAAAGATAAAAATTTGTGTATATCTATAAATAAGATAGCTAAAATGACTATACTAATAAATGCATTAGCTATTGGAAAAGAACAGCTAATACTAATATGATTAGATCAATTTTACATGTCTATATCTGTTAATCTAAACAACCCTTTTGAAGGTAACGATATGCAATATTGCAACCTTTGTCAAATTCCTATCATCGTGTATTGTAAACTTATAGTGCTATTGAATTGTATTTGTTGTCATTTGTTTGTCTCTTTTGCTTTTTGTCTTTCTTTTCTGTGTCTTTTTTCTCTTAAGTAAAAAAAATAAAATTGTATATTTTACTCATTTATTCCAAGGCAAGTTTCCAATAACAGTCATTGAAATTTCAAATTTTAAAGAACTTGAAGAGCAGTGACCACATATTTTACTTACTGGTCATTCTAGAAAAATTCACTAGCAGAGAAATTATGTTAGCAAAACAAATACTCCAATGTAAGGCACAGAAACAAACATACCCAATGTTTTATGTATATCCTTAAATACACTCAGCATATACAAAAATATATATTCTGTTAGACAAGTCATCTATTCTTCAAATTCTTTCATATTTATGTCCCCAAATCTCCCCAACACTGTCATTCATGATTTCCACAATCACAGAGCAACGTCGTAAAACCAAAGCACATAGATGCCTTTAACCACCTATGCCAAGCAAGCTGCATTGCCAGAATTGTGTCTCAAGCCCCTCATTTCCTACCAAAATATTTAATAACTAAATTACAGTTGAAACTGTAAATGAAATCTTCCATTAGACAGATTACTACTTCCTATCAAGCATGTACACTTTGTGCTTCTGTCAATTAGTACTGAGACCATTATTTCACATTAGCCTGAAAATGACACCTGGAAGTGATCACACCCAAGCCTCTCACTCCACTAACATAGATACTTGCTCACAGATCCATTTTGGGAGACTTTACAGGCACAATTAGCTCTCTTTCCATTTCTGATCTGATTTCTCTCAATTTCTTTAAATTATCAGGAAATTAGCAGGAAAACAATTATAAATATTCAATTAGTTCTTATAATTTACAGTCTTTCTTTCTTTCTTTCTTTCTTTCTTTCTTTCTTTCTTTCTTTCTTTCTTTCTTTCTTTCTTTCTTTCCTTTTTTTTTGTACCAGGGATTGAAATCATGACCTCACTCTTACCACGCTTACACAACTGAGCTAAATCACCAGACTCCCTCTTATAAATTTCATTCTTTTCCTATGGTCATTTGTATTCATTTCTTCAGGCTCTGTCCAGTATGGCAGACCAATGAAACAACAGAGACTTTCAATTTCACCTGGAGACAGCCTATGTTTCCAAAAAAATGGAAACTAGAATTGTAAAAAATTGTATTTATATATAAAATATGCAACATTTAAAACAATTGCATTGAATCATTTTAAAGAATGCAG
The DNA here is from genome assembly GCA_004363535.1 of Dasyprocta punctata. Lineage (NCBI taxonomy): Eukaryota > Metazoa > Chordata > Mammalia > Rodentia > Dasyproctidae > Dasyprocta > Dasyprocta punctata. The sequence goes on from RJWM01040382.1 coordinate 8,812, forward strand.
TGACATCCCCTAGAATTCAACAAGCTGACACGTTACATCTGGAGCACTCTGATATTCTCAGTGTGCATGAATGCCCTGATCCACTCCATGCAGTCACCACAGGAACATATTCGGACCACAGACTTTTCGTTTTGGAAATCAGCATATCAAACAACTATGTGAATATTAGACTCTTCATTGCATATATTGAATTTTATTAATTTCAAATTGATGAAACAATTCAGGAAGATATTTACATCATAATATAAGGACAATTATTAGAGTTTTCAGACTTGGTTATTGGATACATTGGTCCCTATTCTAACAGTACATAAAACAAACTGACATTTTTTTCAAAATTAAGTAGATGAACCTTTCATCCCAGCACTCGGGAGGCTGAGATAGGAGGAGCGTTGTGAGTTCGAGGCCAGTTTGGGCTACAACGTGAGCGCAAGGCTGGCCTGAGCTACATAGTGTGACCCTGCCTCAAAAAAACTAGGGCTGGGAGTTTGGCTCAGTGGCTTACGTGCCTGTCTGGCAGGCATGAGCTTGTGAGTTTGATTCCAGGTTCAAAAAAAAAAAAAGTTAAGTAGATGACTGTAGAAACAGAAAAGAATTGGATTCAGTGGATGGGCAGGTGCACTCCTCTATTAAAAGTGTGTTATTCTATTACTGCACCTTCAACTTGGACGCAGCATCCTTCAGTGCCTGGTGGACTTGCTTGTTGCGCAGGGTGTAGATGATAGGGTTCAGCAGTGGGGTCACCACTGTGTTCACCAGAGCAGCCTCTCGGTTGGTGTCCAGTCTGCTCGTTTGCTTCGGCTTCACATAGATGAAGACACCGCTACCATACATCAGAGAGAGGACAATGAGGTGAGAGGAGCAGGTGGAGAAGGCTTTCTGCCGCTCCTTGGCTGATGGGAGGCGCAGGATTGTGGCCACTATGTTGCTGTAGGCGATGACAGTCATAAGGAAGGATGTAAAAATGAGAAAAGAAACGAGATTGTAGAACAACCTTTCAAGAGATCTGTTTTCAGGACAGGAGAGCCTTGTCAAGGGTCCAAAATCACAGAAGAAGTGAGGGATGATATTAGGGCCACAGAAGGACAACTGGGACAGCTTTATCACTGGAACCACCATAAGCAGAAATCCCAAAGAGAAACAGGCAGTGACCAGCAGGACACATGTCTTTGGGTTCATGATAGTGGGGTAGTGCAGAGGTTTGCAGATGGCCAGGTACCGATCCAGGGACATCACACCCATCAGGAAATAAATAGTTGCACCCAGGAAGAGGAAAGCAAATGCTTGTGTGAAGCAGGCAGCAAAGGAAATCGTTTGCCTCCCCAACAGAAAGATGGTCAGGAGTTTAGGAATAACTGTGGTGATGAAACCAAATTCACAGAAGGAGAAAGTGCTGAGGAAGAAGTACATAGGTGTGTGGAGGCGCTGGTCTGCCCAGGTGATGGTGATGATGAGTGAGTTCCCCATGACAGAGGCCAGGTAGGCCAGCAGGTGCAGCAGGAAGAGGACTTTCCCCAGGTGCTGGACTGCAGGGAAGCCCTCCAGGGTGAACTCCTGGACAGTTGTCTCATTCCTTATCTCCATAGTTATCTTCATTTCTCTGTCTCTCATCAGCACTTTTTGTCCTATGGGAAACCCAAAAAACAAAAAAGGAGAAAAATAAAGGATGTATATTAGGAAACAGAGAGACCTTTTTCCAAGGTGGAGAGGAAGCCATGAAAGGCGAGGAGGGAAGGAAGGGAAAAGGGATTAAAATGGTTGAAGAAAAGATGGAAATAAAGCATATGATGATGGTGAGGGAAGAAGAGTTGGCAGCAGTAGTCAAAGAGGAACAGGAAAGGGGACAAAAGTTAAGAATTAAGATGTGCTATGTATCTGTACAATCTCCCAACAATAAATTTAATCATTACATACTGGAAACATGTCCAAAAAAAGGCTATCATCAAAAAGTAAAGATTGACCTGTCTGAAGTCAATCAAATTGCTACTGGAAGTTAGTCTTCTCTGTGTTGTACATTTAAATATTTCATTGTAAATTATTTTAAAATATTCTTTTGTTAGACTGTAGATGTTGATCTTTCTGGGTTCTGCTTTTCTGCTTTTGTTTTCATGTTTTTAAGAACAATTTTTATATATAATTTAAGTTTTCTGGAAAATAGTATCTAGTATCTTTGAGTAATACTCCATAAGGCAAGCAAAGCAGAATGAAAATCAGCATTTTCTGAAGAGAAAATACAAACTAAAAGCATACACATAACCAAAAGCATTGTACAATGGAGGCTCCCACCACAGAGAGGTGAGAGAAGCCGTTGGAGAAAGTTTCTGTGGCTCTTTGGCTTGTCTCACCTCTCTGTTGTGGGATGCACGACTGTGACCAGGATGATGCTGTGCATACTGATAGTTATAAGGAGGGAAATAAACAGAATGAATGAAGTCAGTCCAAAAGTCTGCATCTCTATAGATCTGGGGTCAGAACTGGAGAAATAGATCAGGGAGCTGAGGTCACAGAAGAAATGAGGAATGATGCTGGGACCACAGAAAGATAAGCAGGAAACCTGCAGGACCAGCCCAGTGATAAGAGTGAAGGACAACGAGTGTCAAAGTGTGTTCTACATTTCTATTAAGATGTGTACTCCAGAAAGCCAACCAGGAATTGAATTCAGGAAGCTAGAAATAGACAACAACAATAAAAAAGTACACCCAGCACCATGTTCCAACCCAATTATTATAGTGATATCCATTTATCAAGTGCTTTACCTAAGCCCTGAGAATGAGCAGGAAACTCATTATTACAGAATCTCAAAACTACCCAGCCATGGACTCAAGAGGGACTACATCTAGATATAGGGAGGGATTGTACCATTACTTCATTGTCTAGGCTTAGTGGACAGAACTCAAGTGAGTCCTCCCTGCCACCCTCATTCCTCCAACTCAGCAGAACAGAAGAGATTCCCCCTGCTGTACCACCAACATTCCCCCTGTGTGGGATTTTTATTATGCTGGAAGATTCTAGGGTGGGTGGAATCACACCTAGATGCTCCTTGTAGTCAATAGAAAAACACTGACTTTTAAGCCATGACCTGATTTGAAAGTAGATGAATTGATATTTAACCTAGGGGATGAGATCATAGCATCTGCTAGAAATAAGTGTTTTAGTGAATCGGTCACCAAATTAAACGTTGTTTGATTTAATTCTTTGATTTGTTCAAACCTGTGTTTTCATGCATGTTCCAGAGTAGTAGCTTAAAGGCAGGCAGCATCTGCTTTAAACATGTGACTCACTAAATTAGAAATCAATCCAACATCAAGTACTCACCGGGAAGCCGTTCCCAGGAAAGAGAACCTCTCTGTTTATGTGCTTTTTTTTTTTTTTTTCCTAACACGCCAGGATCTTTCTCATGGTCTACAAAAAAGGAAAAGAGGACTTTCTTAACTGAATTCAACATATCTTTCATCTACAAAACATTCAATGAATATCTCATATCTTAAATCAATAGAACATAATTAAGACTGATTATTAATAAAGAAGACACAGATTTCTAAACTCTGGAGGACTGTGAATCATAGTTTCTCCTGTCTCAAGATTTTTAAATCCACCTAGAGCATGCGGACAGGACAAACACTTCAACCTTGTCCTAACATTTGTGCTGTAACTATGTGGAAATCCTGAACATATGCCTGTTTGTCTGTGTGACATGTTCATTCATTCTATAGGACACAATGTCACACTTCACCGTGAATAGCAAACTTGGGCGCTTGTGCACCCATCCTAAAAAAAGACTCAGGAAAAAAGACAACAAGCAAAATCAGATTTCATTTTTCACAGAGTCTGTCAGCCACTTTCCTGCCACCTAGTTGTGGCCCACCTTTGTGCATTGGTGGTATTGCTGCAGTCATAAACGAAACTGTGCCTTAATCTCTTTGCACTGTATCCCTCGGGACTACTCGCCCTCTCTAGTGAGTTCGGCAGGTCCACATGGAGAAACCCCTGGCATTCAGACTTCATTAGAGGAGGCCGAGAGAAGCAAGTTGGAATCAAGTGTGCAGCAGATTCCCAAGGGTCATTGCACAGTTCATTGTTGCAAATGGAAAACAAGGTAAAAATAAATTTTAAGTGACATCTCACTGCGTGTGGTAAAGTTCTGTCTAGTCTCAGTTATCTGCAGGATGCTCTGTGTGAATCTGCACTGGTAGATTTGGCATGACTGCCCAAAGTCATAAAATCAGTACAATCCCAAAATACATGTCAAAAAAATCACCCTCAAACAATAGAAATGCATTTTTATAGAATTAAGTGTTTTGCTTTTGGTTTTTAAGCTGTCGTTTTATTTATTAAATTATAATTTACATACTGTAAAATGCACAAGCCACACAAGTACAAGTTATGCTTTTTTACACAAAAAAAACAGTCACATAACTACTTCTCAAATCAAACCATGGAGAACCTTTATTCCATGATAGATTCCAAATGCCCTTCTTTTGCTGAGCTCCACAGATTTCAGTAGTTCATGTTTTGATTTTCATTTGCCTCAAGATTTGTCTTAATTTTCCTTTTAGTTTATTCTCTCACCCATTTATTGCTCAAGAGAACATTCATTAATTTGCACATACTGGTGCAATTATTTCTAGACTCACACAAGTCTAATCAGAAAACACACTTGATGTGTATTCAATGTTCCTAAAATTATAAGACTCGGATAGAGACCTAACACGGAGAATATTTCTGTGAGTGCCTGTGAGGGTGGGTATTTTGCTACTGTTGGGTGGAATACTTTCTGTATGTGTGTTAGATCTCTTTGGTCTATCGTGTAGTTCAAGTCCAATGTTTCATTATTGATTTTCTGACTGAACAGTATTATAGTCTCTTACTTTACATTTGTTAGTATTTGCTTCACATATTCAGGTGTTCTGGTGTTGAGAACATATTTATTTACTTATTTATTTATTTATTTATTTATTTATTTATTTTGTGGCACTGGGCATTGAATTCAAAACCTTGTGCCTACCAGGCAGGCATGTAAGCCACTGTTATAGTCAGGGGTTACGCATACAGGACACAGAGTTTATAATACTGTTTTATAATATCACCCAGAGTTGAACACAAGAAAGTGCGGGAAAACCTATCCACAACATTAAGACCCAGGATATTTAGCTGAGGGCCTGGATCCTACAGCAATGTCTTGCAAGAGTCCCACTAGAGACCCAAAACACATAACAATGCTTCCCACAGTTCCAACTGGGAATCTAAGCGCCCACAATGAGGACTCATGCCAGTCTATTTATGGTTTTGTGCCGAAACGCCCAAAGGTCAGCGGTGGAACTAGGAAGTCTATGCCAGAGGGGTGAAGGAGCTGTGCAGTGGGTTGAGGGTTCTACACGGGAGCCAAGAAGTCACGCACAAAATAAGAAACGGGGCTGCCCTGAAGAGCAGCACAGCCTCGTTGTTGTCCTCAGCAACAACGAGGTCGCGTGCTCCTCCGACAATGAGAACAGTCAGGCACAGGTCAGGAAGCCCAGCGTGACAAGCTTCTCCAGCACACAGCTTCCTCCCCGGAGCCAGGAATCGATGCACAATGTGAGGAGCAGAGATCCTGCAACATGAACAACAGCCACCCTCATTGATGAGGTCCCGAGCTCCTCCAACGATAATGGCCAAATCCATATTGAAGAAGCTAGCATGACAAGCACCTCTGGGAGAGCCATCGGCTCAAACAGCAACTCTTGGAGAAACCCACGATGCCTAGCTCTTCTTCTCCACATCTCTATTTATGCTGGCAACTTTCTTCAGGTGGAACATCTTTACTCAACACCAACTGAATTAATTCAGCTGGTGCTAAGTTGACCACCAGTTTGTAATCCATAACAGTCACTGAGACAAACTCCTGGCTCATTTTTTGAGACAGGGTCGCATTATGTAGTTCAGGCCGGCCTTGCTCTCACGATGTAGCCCAAGCTGGCCTTGAACTCACGATGCTTCTCCTACCTCTGCCTCCTGAGTGCTGAGATTAAAGGTGTGCACCATCACACCTGGCTGAGCATATATATTTATGATTGGAATAACTTCTTGATGATTAAACTCTTCAGCATTATATAATGATTGTTTTCTCATTTTACATTATTTCATTTAAAGTCTATTTTACCTATGTGTCACTATGTCCGCTCTTCTTTCACTTCCCAATTGGCCTGTGTATGTTCTTCAAGGTGAAATGAACCCCTTATAGGTGGCACAGAGTTGGGACTTGTGTTTTCTGTTTGTTTCATTCAGCTGAATTTTTATTACAAAATTTAATCCATTTCCATTTGAGGTACATCTTACTACTGCCATGCTTCTGGCTATATTGAAGATCCTTTCTTTTTTCCTTCCTTTCTTCCTTTCTGATTAGATAAGTTTCCATAGTCTCTGCTTTGATTTATTATTTTTAATCTTTTATGAAACTGTTACAGACTTTTGTGATGAACATAAATCTTACATATAATATTTTACAGTTATTTTAAGGCAACACTACTAAATTTTTGTATTTTAAACAGAAGAAATGTTAAAAGAAATAGGAAACAGATTCCAAACAGGTTAGTAGGAGAGTAACAGTAATTAATATATTGCATATTGTTATACTCATAGTAATAGTTCAGACTACAAGACATAGGTATGAAATAGTATCCAAAAATTATTAGCACAAAAGTTTATTTCCAGTGAACTAAGAGAAACTATCTGTAAAAT
>RJWM01040383.1:0-15549 GCA_004363535.1 Dasyprocta punctata
CACATCTGGTTATGTATATCTTTCTTAAGATTTAAGAAGTTTTCTGTTATTATTTTATTAACTATGTTTTCTATACCATTACTCTGAAACTTGGTACCCTCTTCTGTGCCAAAAAATTATAAGTTTGGTCATTTAACTATATCCTAGAGTTTTTGGATGCTTAGTTCATAATTTCTTGGGGGGCTTTCTTTATCAGTGTCTACATGTAATAGCTCCCTAACTGTATCATCAGTCATTGAAGTTTTGTCTTCTACTTCATTCTGTCTGTTTGTGAGGCTTTTCCCTGGGTTTTATTTGGTTTAGTGTGTTTCAATTTCCAGAATTTGTTTTACTTTTTCTTTGGAATCTCTATCTCTGTTAAATTACTCCTTCATATCTTGTATTATCTTTCTTAATTCATTCAATTGTCTGCATATATCCTCTCAGAAGTCATTAAAAATTAGCATTTTGAATTCTTTGGCACTTTCTCCACTTTGATATCATTGCATGAAGTTGCTGATGAATTATGAATATTTGGAGGAATCATACTGTTTTATTTTTAATAACTTTTGTGTTTATATATTGAAATTTGTGTGTTTGTTGGGGCAAATATCACTACCACATTGATTTGAGGGTCTTCTCAGTGTCCAGGTTTATTTATGAAGGCTTGATTTCCATCACCACTTGTTCTTGAGGAGTCAAGTCCCTCTCACCTTCAGGAGCTGGGGCCAGCATTCTAGACTACTTCATTCTTTTCTCTACATTTCCTTCTGTTTCTCCATCCTTTTTAGCATTCATTTCTGCTGTTTCATGACTCCATAATTTCTTTCTCCTCCTTAATTTCTTCCCAAACATCACAATTCCAGGTCCTGGAGAGACTGTGATTTGATGACAACTTCTGCACTGCCATCTTGATTCTTCCACTATAGCAATTATTGATGTATTACTCAATACTAATGCAAACAATGCTCATATTTACATCTCTCTCAGGCCTCTCATTGATAGTCCTAGTTATTCATCCTCTCTTGAGTTTTACATCTCCAGTTATCCATGAGATAGCTCTATTCAGATATGAAAAGATAAATATTGCCTCATTCATCATCTCTCAATTTCTTTTTCATTTATCAATGGTACCAGGTACTCTGGGCTCAGAAAGCCACTTTTCTTCACGTTTCAATCTAATCAGTCACTATGTCCTGCTCATTTTCTTAGCTATTTGGTTAAATTTCTGCAGTCCTTCTCTTAATCCAGGGCTCATTTGTTTCTGTTTTAGGCAATTGTCTTCCATCTTCTCAAAATTCCTCTGACCTCTTCCTACTATTATTTAACACACAACCACTAGCTTAATCAGCCAGAACTTTGCTCTTGTCTGTCATAGAAACTGATTTCCATAGCAGGGCCTGGCCTTTTATCTGTTCTCCCTATTCCATCAGACTTATAAGCTTCTTCTTCTTGTTGTTCCCTTCACATGAGCCCTGAACTCTAGCCAAGCTCATTTATGTTCTGGTTGCTTGTTTGCATTACTGGAAGTCAAAAGAAATTAATTTAATTAATGAACAGATCATTAGATATATTGATGACTGATAAACCAATGCATTTGCCCACATCTCAAATCCTTTTCGCTAACTTATCTCTCAACATCATAATCAAAGGGAAAAGTATTTGCAAAGTCTTACAAAATTTATCTCCTTCATACCTTGCTGCTACTGAGACCTGGTGTTATTTCCTCCCTGGGTTCATGTCTCAAATGTAATTTACAGTGTGTTCATGTGCATGTGCAAGTGTGTGTGTGTATGTGTGTGTGCTGTCCTTCCTTAGGCAGAGATTGCTAGCTGTTTGTTAAACCCAATTCCCCTTTGACTACCCCACCTCCTTTGCAGTTAGAGATGTGACTAATAAAAACGGGATGTGTGGGGAAGTGATGTGATACACTTCAATGGTACAGGCTTACAGCCATTCTGCACCTGTACCATACTTTCTTTTCTAAGTCCTCCTTTCTAGTAGAAAAGGCAAAGGATTCCCTGACCTGAGAGTCAGGATGACAAAGTCAATCAGCTTGGAGTCCTGAATACTGAAAGTCAGCCACAGACTTGGGACATTTCCCTGGCTGTAGATATGAAAACTTCTGTATTCTTGGCACCACTGAATTTTCTCTGAAGCCTTTTAACAGCTTAGCTCTTCCTAACTACTTCAGCCTTTGACTGGATCACCAGTTCTCTGGTTAACTGCAGTTGTATGCTCATACCTGAATGTGAGCCAGAAGTAGCTCAGGATAAGACTGGGCTACTACATGGATGGTGACAGGGAAAGGGGGCCAGGCTGAGTTTTGGAATTTGTCCAGTTGGGGACAAAGAGAAAGATACTTTAAAGTATTTCATGTGATGCCAGCATTAAATAGAAACTAAGAGCTGAGTACACAGTCATCTTTCATCACCATGTTTATCATCAGGTCTTTTGATGAAATCTCTTGTTGAAATTTTTAAAAGTTGCATGCAAGTGTTTGGACTGAGACACTGTGAATTTCCTATCATAGGTAGACCATAGCTAGAAAAGGAATGAGAGGGAAGAAGCAAGAAGCAGAGGTAAAAAGCCGTGGTCTCCAGGGAGTAGGCCCAGTCAGTATGTCTAGGTGAAGCATCAGCAGAAGAGTCTATAATGTGGCAGTGAGTAAAGACCAGCAGATAATAGAGATAAGAATTACCTTTGAAGGGAGAGTCCCTTTACTATAGTGACTTGATCACCACACAAGTCCACACTGAGCAGATGGACAGCACTGTTTCCTGGGAGTCAGGCAGAGTAATCTGATTTCTAGCTTTAATGAGGTGGTCTTTTCCTCTCATTGAGATACATTTTGTCTGAAAGTTAAGGGAGGATGTGAAGAGGAGTCATCACACATAACTGCGGCTAGCACAAAGCTGGGACTGGCTCCTGGATCTGTTGCTAAGTCTCAGACATAGCCTTCCTTACCAACAAAGGCCTGTTAAGAGCAATCCCCTTAGCTCTGTGCTAGTTTACATCAGCCTAGAGCTTCATAGTCCCTGCTAATCAGTTAGAAGCTTTGTGTCCACCACAAGGAACCATCCTGAAGACTCAAGTCAATGATGCCTTCTTCAATTCTAGACAACTTTGCTCTTGGAAAAGAAGCCATCAATAGTAACCCCAATCACTGTGGATATGGGGCTACACAATATGATGTGGCATAAGTTGTAGATGTTTGCACTTTAACCACCCATAAGAAGTCTTTATCTTGAAGAAGCAATGGACTAATCATGTTGGAGTAGTACTAGGAGTTCAACAAAGTTGCAGGTAGTAACTGGGCCTTTCCACATGTTCCCCTTCACAGGTGGACATGTGATGAGGAAGGAGGCTTATGGAATTTATGTGTGATGAGAACAGTAAGGAGAATTTAAGGGCAAGGGTCAGTTCTTGAACTTTGATAGTTACCAGCTATAGGACCATGGGCAATTCACTTATCATTTCTGTGGTATTCTTACATTGGAATAAAATCTGAATAACTTTATTTTCTATGCTTAAATGAAAATTGAGAACCAAATGAGCTGATAGACTTTATTAAATACATACAAAATAGAAAGTTGTGCTAATATTGTTAAAATGTGTGTGTGTAGGTAGGGTGTGTGAGTGAATTTGCGAAACAGTAGAATAGAAAGCCCAATAATTGTTTTCAGTATATGCCTTCCAAACAGCAGAAAGCAACCTTTCCCATTAAGGAAAGCAAGTCACACACACACTCACCACAGACACACACACACACACACACACATATACACACACACAGAGGTTGAGAGAGAGAGAGAGAGAGAGAGAGACAAGACAGAGAACTTGGGTTAGAGAAAGAGCTTCCAGGTTGAGACACAGATCAAAGCTAATCCTTGGTAAATGAGTAAAACATTCAGGGAGAGATTTTCAGAATTTATATTGTAGAATTTAGAAAGACTTCCATAAAAACAACTGGCAAAAATGAAGAGTAACCTATAAATGTTATTCAAGTGCCCTACAAAAAGGGTGCTAACTCCAAGACAACATGGAAGAGGAGCTGTGGGAACCTGGAGTATGAAGGAGAACAATTTTGTGGCCTAAAATAGAGCACAATTAGGAAGAGCCCTCCTGAGCTTTGCCAGCTGACTGCAGGAGGAGGAGGGTCGCATCTGTGCTGTGCACAGTGTGAGATGAGCGGTATTCACAGCCTATGTGGGGACAGCCAGGGTCTGGCCGGCAGCAGCCGCAGCCAACACCCAGGGTACAAGACAGACCCAAAGGATCAGGCAAAGGAAATGGCCTGAGGCAGAAGGGAAGACAGCTTTCCCTTAGGAACTGAGCCCTCACTAACAGGCCCTGGCTGGAGTCCCAGGGATTTCCCTGTGAGGGGTCACCCCAGACACTGTGGAAACCCTCACCATTCATTTTTCTAGAGCTATATTCTGAGTTCAATCCTCCATTCTTGAATTTAGGAAAAAATAAAGATGCCTGGGGACCTTGCTCAGTAGTAAAGCACTTTCCTAGCATGTGCAAAGTCCTAGGTCCCATCCTCAGCATCAAACAAAGAAAATGTACAGTAAGTGAGACGAACTTGGTTTCTATATCCTTTTTGAACCCTCCATGTGCTTTACAGACTTTACAAGCAACTGTAATGCAAAGAGCTTAATGATTAAAAATTCAGACAGAGTTTAAAATGAATTGCTTTTGTTCCTTGGGTTCTGTGTGGCCAGTGTCTATCTTTCCTTATTCCCAGCAAAGGACAAGGGACCACAGAAATTACAAAGCAAAGCTTCTAGAGAGCAATCCTTGGTGAGCTATAATACGTTTACTTAAGAGTTAGCCTTTAATCAACAGATTTCATATTAATTAATAATTCATAAACTGCTCTTTGCATATAAATGACATAATTATGTCTCTGACTCAACCTATGGTGTCCACTGCAGAATGTGTAAAATGTTAGTAGTAAATGCAGTTTAAATTTTTTAATTATATAATAAAGTTCATTACAATGTGTAATCAACAGAGCTGCCAAATTTGTCCTTTAGAGGCATTTTTTTCCTATATATAGCAAGCAAACTTTTGTCTGTAATAAATATGTTTGAATAGACAGGTTTTAAATTGCTTTTGGGACTGGAGCAGCACTTAAGTCCCAAAAATTGTTAGAAACAATCTTGCAGTCTTTCAGTTCTGTGAGGCAGTGAAGACAGCTCCAAAACAGAAAGGAAAGGTCTCAGATATTCCTCCAGTAGGTGAGCAAGCACTCCGCGCTTTCACTAGGTTTGACCCAATGTAGTCCTACATTTTAGACTTGAGTCATTTCAAACAGTGGCATGACTGAAGGTACCAGGAGCATTAATGGGTACTAATGCCCACCTACCACATACAGAACATAAAAGAAATAAAAAATGTGACCTTTGCTTTTTATTAATAAGACCTCTAAAACTGAGTCTACACCCATCCCAAGTATGTGAACATCAAGGCCAAGGACTCCTGCAAAACATGCTTGTAAACTGAAGTGCCTTCCATCTATCATTCATTTTGGCTCCTTCAGTCATTCTTCAAAAATGTACAGGTTGCTCTCCCCATTTAGCTGGGCCTCAAGATCAAAACTGAAGGAGGCATGAGCTATGCCCCTTAGGGATCTCAGGAGTGGTTTGAAGCCTAGTTTAAAACCTGGAAACTCAGGTCATCCTGGGTTCCCATACATCGTGGCCAACTCTCACTGTATATGGCTATGTAAACTTAGGCAAATAGCTTCTCTGGGGCTCAGGTTCTCATCTACTGCAGATGGCCTTGTCTCCATGGCAGGGTCTTTGCAAGCTGTTGTGGGATGGGACCTGTGACACGTAGAGTCCCTGCCTGGCAGAAGGTGGTGGGCGATGGCAGTCTCTACCCCAGCCTTCATGTCCTGGCTGGTGGTTTGCCAATCCCAGCTAAAAGTAAGACACAGTATGATCTAAAGGCTGTGGTTTTAGGGAATCTCTATGGCATTTAACTCAAAGTAATTAGCATTTGTAATACGTGCTGTGCTGGGTATGGGGAGTACAGAGGGAAAGGCCTACCCCTTTGCCAGGAATATCAAGTTTACTCCCTTAGTCATGAGTACTTCACTTTTGCCTTCTGTCCCCTCTACTCACCCTCATTCTGGCCCTCATCGTGCCCAGATCTCTTTGCACCCTTGTCTGTGATCAGTTCTCCAGCTCCAAATGCACCACTGTGTTCACCGTTGCCCCTTCTCCCTCCAAACTCCCCACTGGTGCCCTGTGCCGCTCATCAGAAGCTCTACCCAAGCTGCTGAGCTGGGCCCATAACATTCCCTTGGCAGCTCAGGGCAGACTGCTTTAGCCCTAATGAAGAAGCCCAAAGCTGTATGTGTTTGGAAGGCGACCAAATCAGAAGGTGCTATGCTATGGATGATTTGCTGTCAGGAGATGGGGCTGGCCAAAAGAGGCAGTCACTGAGGGCATGACCCAGTAGGTGTGTCTGTCTTCCTGGGTCCTCTCTTCACTCTCTGCTTCCTGTTCACCATGAGGTGAGTCGTATTCCTCTTGCAAACCCTTCTGCCATGCCTGTCTGCTTGGAGCCTGCCAGCTATGAACTAAAAACATGGGCCAAAATGAATCTTTCCTTCATTAAATCAAAGGTGTCAGGAATTTTCCCCCCAGCAACAAGAAAAATGACAAACTCTGGGCACTGATTCCCTCCCCACCTTCTATTGTCCTCAGTCAGGTGACAGGAGGACATAGCTCTGCAGGCCCTGGTGCTCCAAATAGGACCCAAGAATGCAGTACTTCAGTCAAGCCCTGGTCAGCCTCTGAGTGTCCCCTGACAGTTTGTTCCCCCAGAATGAGTTGCAGCGGAGCTCAGGGAGGGTTCCCAAGCTTTGAGTCCTACCAGTGAGCTTCTGCGACTGTGTGGGGATGCACAGAGTGGCCTCAGGAACCTCTGTATACTCAGAGTGCCTGGCTTAGAGAGGGGGCTTTAATATACACGGAATGTACCCATGCAAGACTGCTATACAGACCATCCAGTGCATACAAGCTAGCCCCAAGCTGGGGCCCACCAAGCTGTCACCCAGCCTCAGCAGCTCTGAAACCCACTCTACAAAGAGGCTGGCAGCAATCCAATTTCATGGCAGCAGCAGAGACACTGATCCATCCTGGAGTTTGTGAGTCCATTCTGACAAATGCCTGGAGGCTGGAAAGGGGTGAGGCTGCCACTGTTGGCATCTTCCAGGTTGGATGAGAGATCCATCTAGGATGCACTTGTCCAGGCTATAATGTCCAGAAATGTTCATGCTTTTGTCTAGAGAGCCAGCCAGTACTGCTGAGATATCTTTGTCGTGGTTTCCTATAACAAGGACATGCCCAGAGCACAAACAAAGGCTGGAGCCTGACCATAGAGACCAGGATGTGAGGTTAAGAGTGGTGGCACACGCCTGAAATCTGGGCACTTGGGTGGCTGAGGTGAGAGGATTACTGATGTTCAAGGCCAGTCTTGGCTACATAATAAGTCTAAGACCAGCCTGAACTACACAATGAGACTCTGTCTCAAAAAAAAAAAAAAGCAGAGGGGCAAGCACCAGCCAGATCAGTGACAGAAATACTCTGAAGGGAGTGTCTCAGACAAAACTATGTCTTCTACTTGCCCTGCTTACCCAGAAAACACTTTCAGAAAAATGATCAGTAAGTGGTAAAGGATAAATTAGCTATAGAGGAGATGGTGGATTAGATAGGTAGGTATGGAGTAGGTGGAAGAAAGGAGGCAGACATGACACTTTCCCAGAGGTGTAAGCATTTGAGGCAAGAATACAGCTCTAATGGAAAAGCATCTATTGGAGACTCATGGGAGAGCCCAAATTTGCCAGCTAAGCAACAGAGCCAGCTCACAAAGACAGGTTTTCTGATCTGAGTGATTGTCATGTGATACCGATGTTCATGGGCATCAGAGCCTTTGGAGAATAAATAAGAACAACTGGTTAGGCTCCCAAGACACAAAACCTACAGTAGGACCCAAATTGAATTAAATGAGTGGTGGCCTCTGACGACAGCATTCAGACTATCAAGACAAGGGGCAACACCAAAGTTTTTGACTCACAAAAGCATTTTCTGATAAATTGATTTCAGTTTAAACCACAGGATAGCTGCTGGTGGTGGTGGTGGTGGTGGTGGTGGTGGTGCATAATTCCCAAGAGGCACCTCCACCTGAGACAGCATTCTAAATACTGCATCAAATCTTGGTGACCTTTGGCCATCAACCATACCCTTTTGGCTAACCAGACCTCCATCTGGTAGGTCTAACAGACCCTCAGAAGCATTCATCATGTGTGGGTGAACTTTTCCTGGAACTACACTCCTTTTCATATGCTATAAAACCATAGCAACAATTTCTACAATTTGGGTAATTCTGTGTATAGATGTGCTGTCAGTTTTCATTAGGATAGATCATTTTAGAAACTAGCTATAAAATGCTAAATGAGCAGAAAGGACCTTCATTTCAACGTCAGACTCTGACAGCCCCAGGGTGCCTGCAGGTGCTGAGTCCAGGCATGGCCATGGGAGCAACTTTACTATCCATCTATAATCACCAGAGCCACAGGAACTTGTGTTACTCTTTGATGCTGTGGCTTGGGTGTTAGCTGGGCTTTCGTAGTCACTTATGATCAAAATACAGTGGATTCACGTTCTCTTACTGAAGCTCAGGCTCTTTCTTCAAACTTCCTCAGATTCAAACTTCCTCAGATGCTTACATCTTTATGCTATCCTGGGCCTCCAACTCTGAATCCAGCTGAAAATGTTATTTTCCACTCTATATTTTGGTCCTTAATCTCTACCCTGGAATCAAACCAGACAAGAAAAAATCTACTTTTTTAAATCCTCACCTTCAAAACAAATTCAAATAATGTTAATTAACAATAGACTATTGAGTGCTGACAATATATCAGGCACTGTCTGAAGCACGTAGGTGTATGATTTCATTTGATTCCCCAACAACCCTTGGAAAAACATACAGAATGGTTGCATGTATCAGATGGGGATCATGGAGAAGGAACATAACATTCCACAGAAAGAAAATAATGACAGACCTCTGAGTCTTGATCATTCTGGCTACCTTCGTCTTCCATTTCTCAGACTGCATCTCCCCCTTGTAGCAACTCCACCCTTCCTTCCTATGGTGTTAGCATCTGTTATCTCTCATTTCAAATTTCCTTGTCACTTGTGGTCTCTGGCATTAGCCTGGTAACTGTTTTGTTTAGCACAGAAATCCTGCTCCTTTGGGTGCCCATGCCCAAACGCATGCACCAATGACTGCTGCGCTGGGCAAAGTCAGTCCTGGTGCTCTGTGATCATGGCCTCCCTCTGGGCAGAGTTAGAAGGGAAGGTTTGACTGATGTTGTTGTTCTTATTGTTATTATACCTATAAGCATAAAACAACTAAATTGAACATACAGAATAGAACAAAAAGAATTTGTTTACAACCACCAGTAATAGCTCTAGTTCTTTCTTATGAGTAGTACATTTTCATGCCCTAAATTCAAAGAATTCAAAAAGGATACATGTAGAAGTCGCCCTTGTACACGCATCCTCCAGCAACTGTGTCCCTTCCCTGAGAAGGCAGTCAATTTTAACAATATTTTGGGTATTACTTGAGATACATTTTAGATATACCCTTTTGACTTTTACCCTTCCTTTTCTATTATAGTGCTGTTAAAATGATAGGATGCTTTCCCACCATGCACATGTGACATGATCAGCAAAGCTCTGGGAGCAATCCCACATCACTACAGGCAGATCTTCCTCATTCTTTGTTACAGATGGTTAATATTCTCTTCAATGTCAATTGCATGAGCTTGGACATTTATGTTACTTCAGTCTTCTACTATTATCAACTATGGCACAGTTAATCCACCAACATAGAATAGATATCTTTATTAAGGAGTGGAAATTTCCTTTCATTCCAACATGGCTAAAGGTTTGTTCATAAATCAGTATTAAATTATATCAAATGCTTGCAAGTTTTGCTTAGCACCAAGATTCTTTTTCCTTTTAACTACTAAAATTGAGTTAATTTGCATGGAGTGATTTTCAAATGTTAAAAACTCTTACAAACCTAAGAAAAGCCATATGTTGTAGTCAAGCATCTGCAAGGAGAACAAGACAATACAGGACACACAATTTATAGTATTATTTATAAGAGTCATCCAAGAGTTAAATACAAGAAGTACGGGAAATATGTCCACACACTGAGACCCAAGGAATCCAGCTGAGGGCCTGGATCCCACAGCAATGTCCTGCATGAGTCCAGTGGATGATCTAGAGCCCATGACAATGCCCTGCATGAGTCCAGCTAGAGATCTACAGCCTATGACAATGACTCATGCGAGTCTCTTTCACAGATCTGTGCTGGGAAGGCCCAAAGGTCAATAGTGGAAGCTGGAAAGTCTGTGCCAGTAGGTTGAAGGATCTGTGCCAGCAGGCTGAGGGTTCTGCACTGGAACCAGGAAGCAACACTCAAAGTAAGAAGCGGTTGTCCCTCAAAAAGTACCACAGTCATCCTCAGCAACAATGAGGTTCTGAGCTCCTCTGATGATGAGAACAGCCAAGTTCATATCAGGAAGCCAGTCTGCTAAGTTCCTCCTGGAGACTGAGCAGCACACCATCTCCTCCCTGGAGCCAGCAAGTGATGCTCAATCTAAGCACCAGAGCTCCCTGCCTTGGTTACTTTTCTCTCATTGTTGAGACAAAATACTTAATGCTCAAAATGAAGTAAAGGTTTATTTAGTTTACAGTTTTTGAAGCTTTCAGTCCATACTCAGCTGGTTCCAAGACAGGGTGGCATGGCTAAGGGGAAGCCATTCATGGTGGCTGCAAGTGACAAGCAAAAAGGGAAAAAGGGAAAAAACCTGCTTCCTTCCCTCCCTTGTATTGTATGCTGGCTACTCACTCCTGGGCAGGTGCACCACTCACACTGCCAGTCTCATTGCTAGAAAATGAACCAATCACAAAGCTAGACTCAGCCACCTTCAAAAAGCCCACCCCCCATGACTGTGTAAGGCTTTGGGGGGACATTTCCTCACAAACCATAACACTCCCCCAAAGTGAAACACAGTCATTCTCAGCAACAACAAGGCCCCGAGCTCCTCTGACAATAATAGTCAATTTCATATCAGGAAAGAAGCTCAGAAAGCTACTCCAGGAGCACCCACAGTAACAGAAGAATGAACAGCACCAAACAACAACACACTCTTCCTCTCCAGGTCTCCTTTTTATGCTGGCAACAATCCTCACATGGGCCATCTACACTCAGCACCATGCTGATTCAGTTCAGGTGGTGTTTAAATTGACCATCAGTTTTCAATCCACCACACTGTACTTCCATATTTCATGAATTTGACTTAGTAGAACTTTATTTAGGATTCTTTACATCTGTGTATCTAAATAGATTGGTCTATACTTTTAAAAAATAAAAATAAATATACCCACATATGTATCATCTTACATATCTGCAAGAACATATTGCTTGCAAAAATTAGAAGTGAAATACAAAAGATGATCATGATTCAGTGTGTAAAATACAAATATGCAGGAAAGAGAGCCTTTGCCCACCATGGGGGTCCAAACACGCTTCGCAGAGTAGAGGCTCCTGAGCAGCATCTTTAAGGATGAGTATTTTCCAAGCAGACAAAGGTAGAAACAGTGCTCCAGAAAGACTGCAAAGGACAGATATTATTTGGAAGACTCTTGCCCGGCATTGTGGGGAATGAGTGTCTGTTGCTTCTGAGAAGAGTTTGGGGTGCAAAGCCGGGGCTTGTTAGGTGAGATGGAGGGAGATGAGTGTCCTGCAAAGGATCCGGACCTCAACCAAGCAAGCAAAGGAGCCACCCCAGCGCTTCCAGGTCTCCTCTAGTTAACTCAGTCCCTGAACTGTCATCCTGTTACAAGCCTCATTCATCCTCTTTTAACTGTCACACAAACATCATAACTGATTTATCCAACTCCATCATTTCTCCACCCTATACCCCACTGTCAGGTTTGTCCTCCTGCTGGTCAGACATGGCCCACGCTCCTGCTTCTTGACTGTTGTGATTTCCCTGATTTTATAAACCTGCTTTAAGCCCATTTCGGCATTCTAGATCTTTCATGATCTGAATCCAATTCCCTTCTACCCTGTCTCAACCTGCTCCCTTGCTCACCTTCTGATCATTTTCCAGCTCACCCTGGTTTCATGCCCAGGACGTTGTTACTTAGGATGCCCTCTCAACCTCATTTCCCTGCGGTCTTGCCATGGTTTCTTCTTCCTGGCTCCCACCCTCCACAAACAGTGTATTCCTCTTCTGGACTGCTAGAGAGTTGTAACCATGCTTCTCTTTTGGTTTGTTTGACATTGTAATTACTTGTATGCTTATCTATCCAATATTTAACAAGCATCATTTAGGATCAGCTGTGTGCCAGGCACTGTGCCCACATGCTTAACAGATGGAGGTGACCTGTCTGGTGTTTGTCCTTGCAGATTGGTCACCTGGAGCCTACTGCTGCCACTCAGGCAATGGTTCTCGACAGCTGGCTGCAGTGACCACTGTTCCCTCCCTGGTACTAGAGGAAGAAGTGTTGCCAAGCACCCTTCAATGCATAGGACCAATCATTACCACCAAGAATTAACTGATTCTTAACTGTTAATAATGCTGACGTCGGGAGACCTGGTCCTAGATTAAAAAGTACATGGCAGGGGGCCGTGTTTATTGTCCAGATTAGTATCTTCCAACAGCCAGCATAATGATTTGATACACAGTAGCTTCTAAATATTTTTAAGAATAAAACTGTTACCCTTAGGATGCAGGAAAAAATAAGAAGAAATATTAGTTAATTTCAGGAGGGATACTGTGGTCTAAACTTCTTTGCTATGGGTGTAGTAAATTAAGTTAGTATTTTATGCTCCGTGGTTGTGTTTTCTCCATTATAATATTTATCATCAGATTCCACTACTCTCATAACTCATTGGGAAAGCATGGGATTAATTAGGCAATTCCAAGATGCATAAATACATTAATATTCACAAAATACATATGATGACTGGGGACCACATTAAGGGATATAAATCAAAGATAACATAGCAGAGTAAACCTAGCCATGGAAAACAGGCTTGCAACACTTAGAAATGTTCTGTATTTAACAATGCAACACACTCCTAGCACAATCTGCCCATTTGTTACAGGGCTATTAATTTCATCATATGCACCTGGCATGAACTTGCTTCACTGCATTTGTGAGTATAACGTGAGGGTCATTAGAGGTTATGTCATGGCAGTGACTTGCAGCTACAGCTTGTGGGCTGTTCCATTCCACACTGCAGAGACAAACATCTGGCAAGGGGTGCCAGTCAGGATGTGCCAACAGGCATCTACCCACAGACAGACATGTCAGGTTCAGGCTCATTGGAGACGCCAGCTGATCCCAGATATTATAGAGAGGAATTTCCCCTCCAGCTGTTCAAGGAAGACTTATACTCAAAGGCACAAATCCTTGACATCGCAATCTTAGAATCTTACCTATCTAATCTAATCCATAGGCTTTTCTAGGGAGTGGAACTGAGGCAAAGGTGTTGATATTAAGTCACAAAAGGCAGAGGACTGGGCAGGGGAGCTGGTACAGAGGGCTAGGTCCATGCCATCTGCGAACTTTCTTACCATCATGCTTTCCTGATTTTAAACATATCCCCTGCTGCTGAATAGAGATTACACTTAACTCACCTCTTGGTAGCAGCTTGTCTGTTTGATTTCAAAAGAATTTCACAGTTGAAAAAGGATTAGTGTACCTTTAACCAAACATAGACTTATTGATTTGTTCACTTGTCAATGTCTAATTTTAGGTCAGCATCTGTGTGGCAGCCCATGCCTATTCAGGAAAATGTAGAATCTGTTCCACAGATTTTAGATGAGACTTAATGCAAGGAGGTGGTTTAAAGGAGGTTGGAGGGATCAGAGGGCACAAAAAGCTAAAATGCAAAACTTCTCAAAGATAATGACTGTAATTACTGCAAGGAATCTCATAGGCCAGCAAGTGGTAAACATTCTGAAGAATGCAGGCTGCAGGCTTTGCGTTGTAGAGGGAGCGAGACAGGTAAACAGGGCTAAGCTCAGAGTCCAGCCGAGGGGTGACAGACAGGATCTGCTTGAGTCTCACTCAAGAGCAAGCTGCTTTTGAATGTGTCTGCTATCATGCCCTCCTCGCCCACACTCTTTCCTACTTCTTGTCTTCAGCCATGCATTGTGGGTTGAATAATTCTGTGTGACCAGAGATGTGGAGGAAACTGCAGGTGCCCCTGTGACTCCAGGGTTTTATGCTGGTAACAGATAAGACAAGCAAACCTTAATTTTTTTACTTTTATTGCTTTTATTGTTTTTGCTTTTCCTATTCCTAACTTTCCCAGGATAGTAATTCCTTTATTTAAATGACATACAGATGCTGCTTAGTATTCATGCATTACCATACTGTTTGCAATCTTACAGTAAATGTAAATCATTTGCCTAATAGGATGCTATCCCAAGATTAAAGAGGTACTACTTAAGGAGAAAGGGTGTGTGTGTGTGTGTGTGTGTGTGTGCGTGTGAATTTCCATCTTACCCTTCACAGCTTTCTCTGTTTTCATTGTAATCAGTTTGAGGAGTACTAATAAATGTTTTTTCAAAGCAAAAAAGGGTGGCAGCATAGTTAATAGATTTTTGTTTTTACAGCTCTTCCATGAGAAATGCATGCAAATCAGTTTGTTCACTTATTCAGCTGCATTTGTAGGTGGTTAATAGGGTATCAGGTGCTTGGTGCTGAGTCCTGGATACAGAGGAAAATAAGAGAGAATTCTTTCTCTCAGGAAGCATGTCAGTGTAGGGGGCACCGACAACTAGCAGGAACAGTGCAGGGTACCTGGGCCTGATGACAGGATAAAAGCACACTGAGGAGGGGTGCACAAGCCAGCCTGAAAGCAAGGGAGGGGAATGGCAGAAAGGAGGCTCCCAGTGAATGTGAAGAGTGTGGGCCAGACAGGTAGAGAAGGGAGGAAGAAGGGGGAGAAAAGGGGGAAGGAAGAGAGGGAAGGAGGAGGAAGGGGAGGGGGAGGGGGAGAAGGAGGAAGGGGATGAGGAGTCCTCTCAACCCCAAGGCAAAGAATACAGGAAAAGTGTTGGGGTGACTTCCACCAAGGGTGCCGCAAGATGATGTTGGAGTTGCTTGTGAGAATTGGATCACAGAAAGCTTAAAATACAATGCAGAAGGCTCTCTTCTGAAGACAGTGATGGCCGCTCACTTCCGTCAGCTGTAGAAGGGAGAGTGCCATCTGGGAAGCACCGTGAATGGTAGATTAGAAGGGATGAAGGCTGAGATAGAGGGACCACTGGCACGATGTTGTGGCACCTAAGAGAGAAAAGACAAGAGCCCACCAGGGGGTGTGGGATAAAGAGCAGAGCAGAGGCAAAAAAATATATGAGAGGTGGTGTGCATCACAGTGAGAGAGGAGGAAGGATCTAGTTCCAGGAAGCTGAGTCAGGTGACCTGCAAGCTGCTAGTCCAAAGAGCAAAACAG
>RJWM01040384.1:0-15735 GCA_004363535.1 Dasyprocta punctata
ATATATATATATTTGAGCAATTTTCATGTACTTGAACTCGATGATTAAAGGTGTGGCCTGACCCTAGGAAAAAGGACCCTTCAATATCATGCCACGTGTAATTTCTGATGATTCTCCCAATCATTCCGCCAAAGGGACCTATGCCCACTTACTCAGGGAAAAAGAGAACCATTCATACATTTCAAGAGCTGTGAGACAAAGGGTCTGATCTGGTATCAGTACTATGAGATCCAGTCATCACCGTGGTCCCTGTTAGAGTAAGGGGTTACATGGATCAGGTAGTAAGTGAGCTTCAGCTCAAGTCTAGCTCACAGTGGGCCCATGAGCTCTGAGGACCCACCCAGTGGTCATTTCCCAAACCATGATGTAACTGGCGTTGATGTACATGTAAGGAGGAACCTATGTGCTATGGTTTGGATGTGGTTTGTACTCACCAAAATTCCTGAAACTTGGTTGCCAGTGTAGTGGTGTTGGAAAGTAAGGCCTTTGAGAGAGATTAATTTCTTTTTTGAAGGACTGATTGGGATAGTGCTTTGTTATAAAGTGAATCAGCTTCTTTATTTCCTATGCGCCCACTTGCCTTTCTGCTATGAGGCCCACACCAGACGCTGAGGAGATGTTGCCAGCATTCTCTTGGACATCCAGAACTGTGAGCCTACTAAAATGATCAGGGTACTCATTTTCTTTTTATTTACTCTCAGATATGTTGTTGTAGCAGAAAATGAACTAAGACACCACATATTAGATCCCTGGTCTGTGGGGTAAAAGATCCCCTTACTGCAGAGTAAGACTGAATAGAAACCTCTGAAATTGAGCTGGGCATGGTGGCACACGCCTTTAAACCCAGCACTCAGGAGGCTGAGATAGGAAAAGCGTTGTGAGTTCAAGACCGGCTTGGGCTACAATGTGAGCGCAAGCCCGGCCTGAGCTACACAGTGCGACCCTGTCTCAAATAACTAGGGCTGGGAGTTTAGTTCAGTGGCTTAAGTGCCTGTCTGGTGGGCATGAGGTTGTGAGTTCGATCTCCAGTGCCACACACACATACTTACTTTCTTTAGGGTTTTTATCATGAATGAATATTGGATTTTTTGTTTGGTGTTTTGTTTGTTCGTTTGTTTGTTTGTTTTTTAGGCCAGAGTCTCACTATGCAGTTCAGGCGAGCCTTGAGCTCACTTTGTAGCCGAGTCTGGTCTCCAGCTCACAACAATTCTCTTGCCTCAGCCTCCTGAGTGCTGGGATTACAGGTGTGTACCACCATGCCCAACTGAATATTAGATTTTGACAAAGGATTTTTCTGGTATGTTGAGATGATCGTGTCATTTTTGTCCTTGCTTCTATTTCTGTGATATAGTACATTCTTTGATTTGCATTTGTTGAACTTTACCTGCAATCCTGGGATAAAGCCTACTTGGACATCACATATGATCTTTCGAATGATCTGTTTGGATGAATTGTTATCTGTTGAGGATTTTGTTGAGAATATTTCTGTCTGTGTTCATTAAAAGGATTTACCTATAGTTCTCTTTTTTGGTTGAGTCCTTGTCTGGTTTTGGAATCAGGTTAATGCTAGCTTCAGGAATGACTTTGGGAGTACTCCTTCCCTTTTGATCTCATTAAAGAGTTTGAGGAGTATTATCATTAGGGCTTCTCTTGTGAAAACCAGTGGTGAAACCTTTGTGTCCTGGGCTTTTCTTTGTTGGTAGGTTTATTACAACTTCAATTTCATTGCCCATTAACAAATTATTCAGGTTTTTATTATCTTCTTAGCTCCATTTTGGTAATTCATATGTATCTAGGGATATATCCATTTCTTCTGAATTCCCCAATTTATGGGAGTACAGGTTGTCAAAATAATTACTAATACTCTTCTGGATTTAGGTGGTGTTTGTTGTGATTTCACTTTTTTTCATTTCTAATTTCATCGATTTGGGTCTTCTTTTCCTTTCTTTCTTTCTTCTTCTTCTTCTTTTTTTTGTGAGATTGGCTAGGAGTTTGTTGATTTTGTTTATTCTTTCAAAGAACTAGCTATTTAATGCAATAACTCTATATATTTTAGTCTCAATTTTGTTAATTTCTGTGCTGATCTGTATCATTTCCATTCTTGTACTAGCTTTGAACTTGGGTTGTTCTTATTTTTTCTAGGACTTTGAGGTGCATTATTAGGTTATATACTGTATTCAGACTCACTCTATTTTTTTTTTTTTGAGACAGAGTCTCACTATGTAGCTCAGGCTGACCTTGAACTCA
The DNA here is from genome assembly GCA_004363535.1 of Dasyprocta punctata. NCBI lineage: Eukaryota > Metazoa > Chordata > Mammalia > Rodentia > Dasyproctidae > Dasyprocta > Dasyprocta punctata. The sequence goes on from RJWM01040384.1 coordinate 2,248, forward strand.
CTGTGATACTCCTGCCTCAGCTTTACAGGCATGTGCCACCATGCCAACTCACTCTATTTTTCTGATATGGGCATTTATAACTATAAACTTCTCTCTTAGGACTGCTTGCATTGTGTCCCATTGATCTTTATGTGTTTTACTGGCATTATAATTTAATTCTAGGAACCATGTAATGTTTTCCTTGATTTCTTCTATGACATATTGATTATTCAAGGTTTTATTGTTTAATTTTCATGTTTTTGCATCATTTCTGTACTTTTTTGTCATTGAGTTCTAGTTTCATTGCACTATGATCTAATAATATGAATAAGATAACTTCAATTCTTTTCTATTCACTTAAGCGTGTTTTATGGGCTAATGTGTGGTTTATTTTGAGGAAATTTCTAGGTTTTACTGAGAATAATATGTATTCTGTTGTTGGATGGAATACTCTGTAGCTAACTATTAAATATGTTTGTTTGAAGGTTTGGTTCAACCCTGATTTTGTTGATTTTTTTTTCTTGGTCCAGTTGGTCTATTTGTGACGGTGGGATATTGAAGTCACTACAACTCTATAATTGTATTGATGTTTATGATCTTTTATGTCTAGTAGTGTCTGTTTTATGAAGCTGGGTCTACCACTGTTCAGTGCCTATGTGCTTATAATTGTTATCTCTTCCTGTTGAATCATTCCCTTAATCAATATGTAGTGATCTTCTTTGCCTCTTCTGATCAGTCTTGACTTTGAGAATAAGATAGCTGCTGGCAGCACTCGGGAGGTTGAGGTAGGAGGAGCCTTGTGAGTTCGAGGCCGGCTTGGGCTACAATGCGAGTGCAAGGCTGGCCTGAGCTACATAGTGCCACCCTACCTCAAAAAACTAGGGCTGGGAATTTGGCTCAGAGGCTTAAGCGCCTGGCAGGCATGAGGCTGTGAGTTCAATTCCTGGTGCCGCAAAGACAAAAAAAAAAAAGATAGCTGCTGGGCATGGTGATGCACACCTGTAACCCTAGCACTTGGGAGGCTGAGGCAGGAGGATTTCAGTGAGTTCAAGGTCAATTTGAACTACAGAGTGAGACCCTAGAGAGATAGAGCGAAAGGGAGAGAGAGAATATAAAATAGCCAAGACAGCTGCTCCTGCTTGTTGCATGGAATATTGTTTTCCATTCTTTGATTTTTAAAGTATGAATTTATTTTTGAATTAAACGTATTCCAATCTGGATTGGAAGTTGTTTTCTTTAGAGATTTAAACACCTCACTCCAAGCTCTCCTGGCCTTTAATATTTGTGTTGAGGAGTCTGTTGTAATTCTAGTGGGTTTACCTTTATAAATAATTCATTGCTTTTCTCAACAACTTTTAAGAGTCTGTCCTTGTGTCGGACTTCTGGAATATTTATGATGATGTGTCATGGAGGGGTTGTTTTCTGGTCATGGTTATTTGAGGTTCTATATGCCTCACTTACATGTATGTTAAATTCCCCATATTTGGAAAATTTTCTGCTATTATTTCTGTAAACAGGCTTTGTGTGTGTGTGCATTTCACTTGTGTTATTTTCTGATTTTTCACTAATATTGATTAATCTTAAATTAATCTTTGCATCCAGGGTTAAAGTTTCATAAAGACCTAAGGGATTATACTCTGAAGAATCAGCAGATAGAATGCCTGAGTGACTGAAGACAATGGGTCTAATACATCTGACCACCCTCATTCATTTTTCCCCAGGGTAGGAGGAAATTCACAAACTCAACAGACTTTTTTTTTTTTTTTTGCGGCACCAGGGATCGAACTCACAACCTTGCACCTGCCAGGGCAGGCGCTTAAGCCACTGAGCCGAACTCCCAGCCCTAGTTTTTTGAGGCAGGGTCACACTATGTAGCTCAGGCCAGCCTTGCACTCACATTGTAGCCCAAGCCGGCCTCGAACTCACAATGCTCCTCCTACCTCAGCCTCCTGAGTGCTGGGATTAAAGGCATGCGCCACCATGCCCAGCTTCAACAGACTTTTATAGAGACATCATCCTATTCTCAGTAACAATTTGTCTTCCACTTTGAAAACACAACCAATTTGTTCTATGATTTCAGTGTTTGGGATATGCAAGGTCAGTTTTTTTTTTTTTTTTTTTGTCTATAATTTCGACGTCTGGGACAGATGAAGGGTCAATATTAATGCACCTCTGCTTTTAATATTAAAATCAAGCATTCAGTCAAAGTGACTAAGCATCAAATGAGACTTGAGGCTCTTTCCTAATGTAAAATGATAGGTGTGAGATATATAAACACCCAACTATACTCTCCACCCAACCTTTGAAACTAGTCCAGTGTTCCTGATTCCAAGGTTAGATTCCCACATTTACATTCAATTTTTTGTTGATGTTTAAATGTTTGGAATTAGAATAAATTAATTATAAAATGAAGATAGCCACATTTAGCTATAAATTAATTTGGATAAGAGATTGACTAGGCCTTCTGATTTAAATTTTAAAATACTTTGTGTCTTACTTTTAGAGTCAGCTTGTATATTGAACAGTAGCCTACAGTGTGTAATGCACTGTACTAGACTCACATGCCTTATTAAGTAACTTCCAACCTAAAAATTTAAATTAGGAACACCCTATTTTTTGTGATTGGCAAATGAATATATGAAAGTTACATTCAAAAAGTAAATATCTGTTGGTAACTATTAGAAACTTTTTTTTCTTTTTTTTTTTTTTTTTTTTTTTGCGGCACCGGGGATTGAACTCACAACCTCACGCCTGCCAGGGCAGGCGCTTAAGGCACTGAGCCAAACTCCCGGCCCTGGTTTTTTGAGGCAGGGTCGCATTATGTAGCTCAGGCCGGCCTTGCGCTCGCGTTGTAGCCCAAGCGGGCCTCGAACTCACAACGCTCCGCCTACCTCAGCCTCCCGAGTGCTGGGATTAAAGGCGTGCGCCACCACGCCCGGCAACTATTAGAATCTTAACATTTCAGAGCTGGAAAGAGATCTTTCATGAGAGAGTAAAGGAGTTTGCTATCCTATGCAAAAGGAGAGTACATACTTAGATGTCTATGGCCATATATTAAAGGAAACAGGCTATATGATCTGAGATTATTTTAAAAATTTAATTAAATTAGTACATATTAACTAAAAGAATTTTAAGCCAGGTGTGGTGGCACACGCCTTTAATCCCAGCACTTGGGAGGCTGAGGTAGGAGGAGCGTTGTGAGTTCGAGGCCAGCTTGGGCTACAACGCAAGCACAAGGCTGACCTGAGCTACATAGTGCGACCCTGCCTCAAAAAACAAGGGCTGGGACTTTGGCTCAGTGGCTTAAGCGCCTGTCTGGCAGGTGCGAGGCTGTGAGTTCGATCCCCAGTGCCACAAAAATAAAAATAAAAATAAAAATTTTAGAAGCTGCCAATTATAAGAGAATGTTATCAGGTGAGAATCAAGGCAGAGCCAGGTACAGTGGCACACAACTGTAATCCAAGCACTTGGGAGGCTGAGGTAGGAGGATCACTGCAAGTTTAAAGTCAGCCTGGGCTATGTAGTGAGTTCAAGGCCTATATGAACTACATAGTGAGATCCTGTCTCAAAAACAACAAAACAGAACAGAATCAAGGCAGGCACAAAGGCACATGCCTCTAATGCCAACTACTATATTTGGAAGGCTGAGGCAGGAGAATTATGAATTTGAGGACTGCGTGGGCAATTTAGCAAGATATTACCTCAAAATAAAATAAAAAAGGACTGAGGAGATCGCTCAGTGATAGTGCTCTTTTCTAGCATTCTGGAGGACCTGAGTTCAATCCCCATTACCACAAAATAACTAAGAATCACAAAATAACTAAGAAACTATGTAATAAAAGGCTATTTGGATGTCAGACCATAGGAAAATATGTTGTCAAAAAATAACCTAGCAGTTGGCCTACCATTCTTCTGTAAAATCAAATTTGTCAGAAAAGCCTTCTGCAGAAAAATTTAAAGACTGCAACATTATCAAAAAGGTACAACAACTTTTATTTTCTGTAATCATTTTTTAGTTTTTAATGTGCTTATACAATTAAAAATAATGAAATGTTTCCATTCAACCCAGCTATTCCTCTTCTAGTTTCCCTCTCAAAAGATTTAAAGACATTATATGACAATAATATACACATACCCATGTTTTATTTTATTTATTTATTTTTTTTTTGCGGCACCGGGGATTGAACTCACAACCTCGCACCTGCCAGGGCAGGCGCTTAAGGCACTGAGCCAAACTCCCAGCCACATACCCATGTTTATAGCAGCACAATTCATAGTGGCTACATCTTGGAAACAGCATGTGTGTCCGTGGACAAATGAATGGATAAAGAAAATATGCTATTTATACATAATGGCTATTTCTCTGCCATAAAGAAGGATAAATTTTTGGCATTTGTAGGACAGTGGATGCACCATAAGACCATAATGTCAAGTGAAATAAATCGGATACATGAGCTTAAATATCATACGGTTTTTTTTCATGTGAGAAAACCAAAATAAAAATAAAAAGGAAAAAAAGTTGATATAAATAGGGAGGTAGCTCTATTGGAAAAGGGATGGGGACCAAGGGATGGAATGAGGGAAAAGGGAGAGGGGAAGGAGATTAAAAAAAGAATTAAAATATGCTTATTGTACCAACTCCTCACAATGACTCATTATGTACCCCTACAATGACTCACACAGGTACTAATAAAAATAAAAATATTAAAGGATAAAAAATAACCAAAATGCATCATATATACTTTGCAGTTTAAAAAAATGAGAATATATTCCTTAATGTAGTAATTTTTTAAAGTTTTAAATAAAAAGTAAAATTGTGAGGCAGCTCTTGGAAAAAAAAATTTGAAAGGCCAGGTACAGTGGCATATACCTGTAGTTGGGCTACTTGGTAGGCTGAGGCAGGAGGATCAACTGAGTCTAGGTTTTCAGGACTGTAGTATGGTATGCTAAGCAGGTATCTGCATTAAGTACAAAGGATGATCAAGATATACAGTAGATGTCTAAATTAAAACATCTTTATTACATTAAAAGACACATTGACAGACTCAAAAGTTGGTTATCTTGAAAACGAATCTTGGTAATTTGCCATAAAATAAATGGAATAAAAATCTCATTTGAATGTTGGGTGTGGTGACACAAGCCTATAATTCCAACACTCAAGAGGCTGAGGTAGGAGGATTACTGCAAGTTCAAAGCCAGCCTGGGCTACACAGTGGGACCTTGTTTCAAAACAAAACAAAACAAAACTCTCATTTGGAGATGGTTAGAAGTGTTTTAATGTCATAACATCCTCACAAATTGAACTGAATAGGAGCTATTAGATGATCTTGTCCAACCCTCTCATCTCACAAGTGGGGAATTATTTTAAATTCAGATAGATGGAGTGACCTGGCCCAGGTCACATAGCCACCACTAGCTGACTTTATGTTGAGCTTCATTCTTTCTCTTCTCTGCAGAGGTTTTTTTAAACACTGTTTTGTTAGTCTGGCAAGCTGCCCTGCTCCCTGCGGTGTTGGGGCGCAGATGATTCCATTTTATTCTTTAGCTTGTTTTGTTTGGTCATCTCCAGGAAGTTGGCAGCTGGATGGGCTAAGGAAACTCGCCAGCCTGGTGTGGTTCCAGAAGTTGCCCCGCCCTCGGGCTGGCGGACGGCTGCGAACAGCTGACGCCAGAGCGCTTGCTCACGTGACCACCGTGGCTCCCCGTTCTGCTTCTTGTCCTCAGCTAGCGTGGGCACTTGCAGGGCCGCTTCTGTGAGGAGCAGCGGGTGGGCGCTTCAGTTCTGAAGGTTCGCCATTGGAAGAGCTGGAGGGGGCACCGGACTGGCAGCTAAATGAACGTGGCAGATCAGGTATCAGGCTCTCCACTCTGGTCCTGGGCTCTGTAAGCAGTGGAGACAGAAAGTGACTGGCCTCAAGTTGTCCCACACAGTCCCTTGTGACCCTTTCCTTCCCTTTGTCCCCTACCTCAAGGAAGGCTGCTCGGCCCTTCCTTCCTCTGTCCTTTCACCTGCTTTCCCCCTCAGTAACAGACATGTTCTCCTTTCTCTTGCTGACTTAGCAGCACACTCAGGGGAGCAGAGAGATTAATCAGTGACAGGAAGCTGCGCCTTGTCCAGAGCGGTGACCTGTTGTGGTCAGACAAACCTTTGTGAGCCCAGCCCCAGGAGTTTCTTCTGCTTCCTGCCTGCTGCTCGTCCACCTGCTCCTGCCATGGGGAGCCTTAGGGCTTTCCTCTTCCTGCTGGGGGCTCTGGGGGCTCTCGCTGAGCTCTGTGGTGAGTAACCAGCCCCTATGTCCTTTCTCTTTCCTCCTGGGTCTCAGGGAGAGAGGACTATCTTTCCAAGACCCTCGTTATGTATCTGGAGAAACTGAGATTCAAGGGTGGGATGGGGGAATTTATCTGCGACCCCCACCCCCACCCCGGGCTCCTACAATGGTTTGGGTTTATCTGAACCTCAGTGTTTGGCACTTTGTATTGAGATGCCTGACTGTGCACCAGGGGAGTCAGACAGGATCACCCAGGATCAAGTTGGAAAATAGGAGGGGATCAAGATCTCCCCCATTGGTGCACACCTGTGATCCCAGCACTCAGGAGGCTGAGGGCAGGAGAATTGCTGGGAGTTTGAGTCCAGGCTGGGTTACATAGCGAGTCAAAGGCAAACCCAAAGTACATAGTGAGACCTTGTCTCAAAAAAAAAAAAAAGAAAAAAAAAAAGAAAAGGCTCTCCCTCATTAACTCAGGTGTGTGTTCACTTATCCATCTGACACACATTTACTGAGGCTTCTTAGTGCCTGGTCTCTTAGGCTTTGGAGAAAGAACAAAGGGCAGGACCAGTTTGACCTCTGCCTTCCTAGAGTTTAAATCTTAGGGGCGAGGATAGATAAAAAGAATTTGGCTACGTATGGTGGCACATGCCTATAAACCCAGCACTCCAGAGGTTAAAGCAAGAATATTACCTTCAGTGAGTTCAAAAGTGTCCTGAATTACTGAGTGAGACCCTGTTTCAAAAAACAAAACAAAACAAGCAAACAAACAAAAAACAAAAAGGAAAGAAAGAAAGAAATCAAGTTTACAAAATGGGTTATGGTGAGTGCCACAGGAGACGCCAACCAGGAGTAGAATGGAAGTAGACAGGCAAGGGACCCCCAGTTCAGGGAAGCACTTGGAGACCCCCATGGGAGTTGAGACCCAAAGAAGGAAAAGGAACCACTAGGGAAGAGAGTGGGTCCCACATTCCAGGCGGAGAGAAGTGAGTGCTCAGAGACGCTGCCTGCTTGTGTGTCACAGGGTCACAACTCTAGGGCCCTCTCTGTCACTCTCAGTGCATAGCTCAGGCTCACATGTGCACCAACACAGGCAGGAAGCAGAAAGCAGGCCTTGGAACCCCAAATGCCCATCTCTCCTCCTTGTCTCATTTTACCCTACACACCAGGTCTCTGGTGATTGTAGGAACCCTGAGAGGCAGATGCAGACAACTGTGGGTGTTAGATAAAGAATTAGAGGGTTAGACTGACAAGTGACCTGCTCTAGGTGTTCCAGCTGTCCTAGACCTTTGGAACTTCAGGCCAGGGTCTTCTCTGGGCACTAGAATCCTCTGGCTTATGTTCCACAATGGCAATCAGACCCTTCACCCCTGAATCCTTGATTCTTGTCCAAACAAACCCCAAGGGAGACCAGATTTGGGCCAGTCCCAGCTTCCCTTCCTGCCCACCTGGCCAGCCTCGTCCTCACCCTTAAGCCCTTAAGCCTGACCTCACGAGAGTCCCCTCTGCATGGCTTCTGAAGAACCTTGAAGTGGGATAGAGGTGCAGCCTGCTGCTGCTGCTGTCTCTTAATTATCCCCAACCTCATCCCCTCACTCATAAAATGGGCTAAGAGCATTTCCCTGCCTTTCTCCTCATTGTGATACATGGATCCCCCGGCACCTGCTTTCTCATTAAATCTCTGCGTGCAGGTGAACCTGACAGGGATTTCTGTACCAATACTGAAAGCAAGATTGGCTCCTCTGCTTCTCAATGCCAGTGCCAATTACTCTCCATTGGCAGGGCTGGGTGGGTATGTGTGCAGGAAGCACCTGAGAGCAGGAGACTATAGTAGGGATATAGGTTGCTTGTTGACACTTTATTTGTTTGTTTATTTTTGATTGATTGTTTGTTTATTTTTGATTGATTGTTTTCACTATGTAGTTCAGGCTGGTCCTGAACTCATTTTGCAGCTCAGGCTGGCCTTGAATTTACAGCAATCCTTTTGCCTCAGTCCTGGGATTACAGACATGCAACACTATGCCCAGTGCAAGGCCACTTTTATTATGCTTGGTGAATCTACCTGGCTTCTTCTTTCTAAAGAGGCTAAACTGTCAGCCTCCCTATACAGCTGCCTCCTTAGCTCTTTTATCCCCTGCTGACTCATCACAGTGGAGGTCAGAGCCCAGGATGAGCACAGAGGGCCCCTTAACTAGTTTCAGCAATGGGGAAAAGAAAAGAGGTATAGAAGAACAGATGGTCAGATTGTCAGAGACAGAGCAGCAAGAGATAGAATGCTATAGAAGTGGAAACAGAAGCCAGGTATAGTGGCATATGCCTGTAACCCCAGCACTTGGGGGGCTGAGGCAGGAGAATTGCTGTGAGTTTGAGGGCAGACCAGGTTACATAGTGAGTTCAAGGCCAGCTTGAAGTGCATAGCAACACTCTGCCTAAAAAAAAAAAAAAAAAATTTGAAACAGACACCCAGAAAAGGAAAGAAAAAACAGTGCCCTCTGACTCTCTTTATATAAATATTACCTGAGAAACAAGCCACATTTTCTGGCCTGGCCTCATACAGTAAAGCATTATTTCAGGTTTTACACCAGTGAATGGTCATCTAGTAGTAACAGATAACTATGGCTTTTGGGGAAACTGGTCTAAGTTAGTGGGATCCAAACTCAAGAGATGGGGCTGTATTCTAGGAACTTGGTCCTCACACCAGGAAGCCCAGGAAGCAGACAAAACACTCTGCAACAGTTCTTTTCCTTAGACCTGGGGTTTGGGGTTCTGCCTGGCATTCTAGGGTGTGGCGCAGTGAAGGCCACCATGGTCATTGGGAAGCTGCTGGCAGTGACTGAAAAGCAGTGAAGCAGTAAAAGGGGAAGAAAAGTCCAAAGTGCTTCTATGGCAGTCTACTCTAAATGACCCTGTGCTTAGCTCAGGTCCCTTCCCCAGGGCAGGAAGACAGTAGTTAACCAGAGCTGGAAAATAACCCTGAGGTTTCCGCTGCCAGAGTATTTCAATATCCTGATTACACAATTTCGAGTAAATTTCAAGGCACCAATGACTGACTGTAGCTAGCCTCACAATCTCAGACCATATTCACTTAAACACAGAGATGACATGGCAAGAAAGGCATCTTTTTGACATCTGCATGGAGGAAATTGACCGAGAAGCCCTGGTGAACCAGCCTGCAGTTTGGAGTGTTTGTAAACTGGATGCATCACAAATGCTGGTTGGGGCTAAAGTGCTTATCAGTGGGTAGAACATGCTTTCTGGAGACCGAAGAGCCAGAGGTTTGCAGTCAGGCCCATTTTTGGCTTCACAGCATTGTCTAAGGCACAATGTGCCTTTGAACTCCTGGTTCCTCTTTGTGTAAAGCAATGACGACAGTATCTGCATTGTACATCTGGTATGGGGACCAAGCGAGATGGAACTGCAATGCCTATGGCATAGCACATGGCTTAATATTCAACCTTGCTGTCACTCCTGATGAGTATGGCAATAGCATCCTTTGCCCTCAGCCTACCACCTGTTCCTGCCCCATTCTTTTTTTTTTTTTTTTTTTTTTTTTTTGTGGCACCAGGGATCAAACTCACAACCTCACACCTGCCAGGCAGGCATTGAAGTCACTGAGCCAAACTCCCAGCCCTAGTTTTTTGAGATAGGGTTGCACTATGTAGCTCAGGCCGGCCTTGCGCTCATGTTGTAGCCCACGGCGGCCTTGAACTCACAGCACTCCTCCTACCTCAGCCTCCCGAGTGTTGGGATTAAAGGCGTGCACCACCACACCCGGCTTCCTGCCCCATTCTATCTGGTTTTTGGGAACATCTGCTTTCCCCCTTTATTCACTGCATTTCAGTATAGCCAGGCAAATGGAATATATATGGGGTGAAGATGGGAGTAGGGACATTCATTCCCTGGGGAAGGCCCAGGTAAGGCCAAACCAGGTGCTTGTTAATGGCCTGGCCTACAACCTTATGTGCACTGTTTTCCTTTTTAAGTCATACCACAGTTAAATAGTCAGCTGGTGGAGAGGCTTGGCCAACGTCTCTTACCCTCAATGGACCAGCTCTCCAGGGAGCACCTGAACCCCAGCATCTATGTGGGCCTGCGCCTCTCCAGCCTGCAGGCTGGGACCAAGGAAGACCTCTACCTGCACAGACTCAAGCTCAGTTATCAACAGTGCCTCTTGGGGTATTGTACTTTCTCTTTTTTCCTCATGTTTTGCTTCACATCCTAAGAGACAGGAGACCTGGGATCTGGCATGGGCCTGTTACTACTTTGTTGGCAGACATCAGGCAAATTTTGTCTTCTGTGGGTCTTTCTCTGTTTATAGAATGAAAGAGTTGGTAGGATGAAATCAGAGATGCTAGTACAGGGCCCTTGTACTGCTACTGCATGCCATTATATCTGAGACAGACATCACTAATCCATAACCACACTCATCCTGAGCCAGGAAGCAGCTCCTGACTCTGTTTCTCTCCTGTGCATGAAGCAGGCATCATTAATCTATGACTATACTCTTGCATTGATCCCAGAAGTAGCACCTGACTGTGCTTTCCTACTGTGCATGAGGCAGACATCACTAATTCATAACTGCATTCTTTCATACTCAGCCCAAAAGCAGCATCTTTCTGCTCCCTTTCCAAGGAGCATTAAGGAGAGGACTGTTCTGGTGTTTGAATGAATTTTGAAGAATCAAGAGCAACTTCCTCTTGAGAAATGGATGTAGTGTGGGGAAAGGAAAGAAAGGGAAGGGTACATGAAGCATAGACAAAACATGGGGCAAGCCCAGGTGATTTAAATGCTGGTGCCCACAGAGTTTTTCTTTGAGTTTACTTTTTCATCTGTTTAAACATCTGTGACGTATACCTCACAAGAACATAGCTGACCACACCTTACTTTTGGAAGTTCTAGCAAAGGTTTCCAACTGTTAGCATTTTGTCCACTTTGTGATGCATGTGTGGGGTACCCTAAACCAGGCTTGCAAAAGTGTTAACAGTTCTTGATTGATAACAGTTCAAAGCAGAACAACTGTTCTTAATTTGCCTTGTCCTAGGCCTGCCACCAGCAATGACAACAGTGACTGCATAACAAAGCCTTCCATGGGTCAACTGGCCCTCTACATGCTCGCTCTCAGGGCCAACTGCGAGTTCATCAGGGGCCACAAGGGGGACAGGCTGGTCTCACAGCTCAAGTGGTTCTTGGAGGATGAGAAGAGGGCCATTGGTAAGGGGACATCATCTGCGGGTATGGGAGGGGGATAGTAGGGCTAACCAGGTGATATTCTTGGTAAGAACTGAATTTGGGACTTTTTTCCCCAAGCCTCTTTCCCACTCTCCATTCTACCTATCTCATTCTCCATCTAGATGTTCTTGCCTACTCCAGTAGCCATGCTTTATCCAGCCTTTCCTGAACCCCACCCTGTATATACTCTGTTAGCCAGTCCTGATGATCAGCTGCCTAAACTGAGCTCACTGTAGTCACCTTCTAGGACACCTGTATACCTCCTTGACTGCCTGCTTCTTAGCATCTTTCACCAACTTTCTGGCCTCCTGATGTTACCCAGCATGTAATAGCCAGAGTGAGGCTTTTCAATATAAATCCTATCTTGTTAGTGCTGCCGACCCCCCCGCAGAGGCCTCTCACTGCTTTGCTAGCAGCCTTCAGGCTGTCCTGTCTGCCTTTTTCTCCTTTCTAGTTCTTCTCTGCTCACACTCACACACACCTCTCTGTGGGCACTGATCACACTGACCTCTCAGCACACAAGCCAAGGTCTTCATACATGTTCTCTCCATCCCTTTCTAGCTCAGTCCTGCTCTGCCTTTTCCTCCCACCATCCCCAGTGTCACTTCCTTATGGAATTCTGTCCTGATTCCCAGCTATTCAAAGACCTCTGTCATGTGGCTCCAGGGACCTCAGGCCACACATTTTAGTTCCAAGCGTGCTCTGGAGGGTATGAGCAACAACCAGCTGAGGCAGTGAAGGATCTCATGCTCTCCAAGAAAGTGCCATATCGGGGAGCGAAAGCAATGGCATCTCGTGTGCTGGCTGTTTGCTGGGAGGTGGCAGAGGCAAGCCCTCAGGCGTGGCATACATAACATGCCTACTTTGTGGCTGTCTCCATCCCAGGGCACAGTCATGAAGGCCATCCCCATACCAGCTACTACCAGTATGGCCTTGGCATCCTGGCCCTGTGTGTCCACCAGAAGCTGGTCCATGACAATGTGGTAGGCAAGCTCCTGTATGCTGTGGAACACGACCACCAAGACCATCTCTCTGTGGGTGAGTGGGGCAAATCCTGCTGAGCACAGCCCAGCATTCTGTCAGCCCCTAGCCCCACCTGAAGACCCCACACACCCTGGCCTCATGTTCACCTTTCCCCAAGACCCTTGCTTATCAAATCTCTTAGAGGGAAGTGGGGGGGGGGACATGTGGGGCAGTGGCTTTGATCCTGATCCTAGTTCCATCACGCATTCACTGTAGGGCCTCCTGGCCTCACCTATGAGATGACCTCCCAGAAGCTATTGATAAGGATGCCTTACAAGCAAAAGGGCTTGGCACATGCCTGGCACAGAGAAAGTTCTGGGTGCATAGTAACATTCTCAGCACCATTCAAGCCAAGAAGCCTGAGAACTGGATTCAGGATCTGCTTCCTTGTTGCATGATCTTGGGCCACCATTTCCATTTCTTGTCATTGTTATTCAAGGTCTTTTCTAGGCCTGACATCCCATGAATGAGTGTGGTCCTTCACAGGGTGGAGCAGGATGCAGAAAGTGGAGGGGGTAGTTGTCCAGGGAATAGCAGCAGGGTCCTTGCCAGCAGGAAGATTGTTTTGCCTCAGAGCCTTGTGGAAAATTCTGTGTGGAGCTGGACATGGTGTGCATGCCCATAAAGGTAGCTAATTGGGAAGCTTAAGCAAGAGAATCACAAGTTCAAGGCTACCCTGGGTAACTTAGATCCCTGTCTTAAAATAAAAATGAAAAGGGGCCGAGGATGTGGAGCTCATCGTGAAAGCCCTGATTCAATACACACACACACACACACACACACACACACACACACACACAGCAGAAAAGAAAGCCTGTTGTGATGCTGGGCGTGGTGGTGCATGTCTGTAATCTGGAGGCTGAGGGAGGAGGATTGTTGCAAGTCTGAGGCCAGCCTAGGCTGCAAAGTGAGTTCAAGGCCAGCCTGAACTGCATAGTGAATCCCTATCTCAAAAAGACAAAAAAAAAAAAAAAAAAAAAAAAAAAAAAAA
>RJWM01040385.1:0-15624 GCA_004363535.1 Dasyprocta punctata
TAGCCCAAGCCGGCCTCGAACTCACAACGCTCCGCCTACCTCAGCCTCCCGAGTGCTGGGATTAAAGGCGTGCGCCACCACGCCCGGCTTATGATACATTCTTAATTAATTCTTTTCAATAATATATGCATCTGGATCTCCAACTACAGTGTAATTTATTGAAAATCTTTATTGTTAAATGAATTACTAGGGCACACTTGTCAAAAATCAGTTGACATATATGTTTGGGTTTCTTTCTATGTGATTCTCAATTGGTCCATATGTCTAACCATATACCAACACCAGATCATCTTGATCTGCATATCATTATGGTAAACTTGGGGATTGCATAGTATGACTTCATCAGTTTTGTTCTTTGTGATATTCTAAATCTTTTGCTTTCCTATATACAGTGGTACCTCATGAATGATTTTGTTTGCAAACAATTTCGCTCTCAAACAGAAGTGCTTGGAAAAATTTTGTTTTTATTTGCGAACTCTGCCTCAGGTGACAAACACGAACATAGCCATGTTTCACACAGACACAAGCCTGCCATCTTTTCCAAAATCATAGAACAATTTAAGTTTGTGAACTGAAAAACCACTTTACATTTCAGAATGAACTAAGCAATTTTTTGCAAAAAAAACTCTGCAAAAAAAAAAAGTCCTGCCAAAATTTGAATTGGCATTGTGTTGAACTTACAGATCCATTTTCTTGTAATATGACTTTTACATTTTTATGTAATTGAGAAAAATTAAAAGGAGAAGGATATCTTTTGACAAATGAAAATTACACAAAATCCAAAGTTCAATCTTCATAAATAATATTTTGTTGGAAGAAAGACAGGCTCATTTGCTTATATATTGTCTATGGCTGCTTCCACACTACAAAAACTGTTGAGGATAAGAAAGAATATATGGTGTTCAAAGTCGCAAATATTAATGATTATCCCTCTATAAGAAAAGTTTACCCACCCAGAGTTTTCATGTTGTCTAGCATAAGTGTTTAATGCTATCTATTTGCCTCTGAGTTCTGCTTCGGCTGTGTCTTACACATTCTGAAATGTATTGTACTTTACTTAATTTACAGTATTTTCCAATTTTCTTTGTGATTTCATGTTTGACCCATTACTAGTTTAAAAGTGTGTTGCTTTATTTCCAAATATTTGGAGATTAGCCAGACATGTCTTTATTATTAATCTTTGGTTTAATTTCTCTTATCTATCATTTTCTTTGAACTATTGTCACCTTTTAATTTTACATGTTATAATCCCCACAACATATTGTTACTATTTTTGCTTTATACCACTAATTATATTTTAATGTGAATAAAGAAAAGAATATCTTTTATAGTTACTTGTATCTATAACTCCTTTGACATTTTTCCTTTCTTTCTGAATCCCGAGTCTTCCCAATTGTATTTTTTTATCTGATGAGAAATATACTGTCATACTTATCTTTGCCCCTCTGTATAGAAATTAAGTCACTTCCTGACCACCTATGCCACCCAGGAGGTTTCCTTTGGATCTCTGCTCTGCCTCCAGTCTTTGAGAATGTCTTATGGAGCTACATGGAAAAGTCACATACCACAGGCGTATGTGACTTAGCCTTGTATCTGGGTCTCCTGTTACCTATAGTTGATTTTTAATAACTTATTAAAGTCCTGTCTGTTTTATTATACTCACTTGTCTCTACCTGTCCTTCCCAGTTTCTACCAAAGCTGAGATTATTCACTGCATCTATTATTACCTTGGTGGTACTTGTCACTCATTAGAACTCAATTTAATTGGTTGTTGTACTACATTAGCTTTCTGATGGGCTCCAAAACATTTCTGATTTGGTAGATTTTTAAATGCTTTTCATTATAACGTTGAGTAACATTCTTTCACAGGGTTTGACATCTAAGTGGAATCAGAACTCCAGGATTCATTTAAAACTGCCTTCAGGATCATTTAAAATTAACATGAAAAGTGCTTTTCTTGAGTCCACTTGTACCTCTTTTTTAATAAACCACTCATGTATTTTCAGCTTGCCCCACCTTGATTCCCAGATGTGGGTCTCAACGCCATCTTAAGAGCCAAATTCATTTTTGCAAAATTAAGATTTGCAATCTTTAAAAATACTTTAAATATATAAAAAATGTGTCATAGGCTCTCAAAGAAATTCTTCAAAAGGAATATTTGAAGAGTTTGAAAATTTAAGTATGTGTTTAGTTCTCCAGTTAATTGCTTTGAAATGCACCACTTAAATGGAAGAGAATTTTGATTTGCTTATTTAAATGAATCAGTTACATATCCTTTTTCATAAAAAAAATCATAGTAATATCTCTCCAACTACACAATTCTCTTTTGACCAGGAATTAAGTAAGGACTGTGTTAGAAGAATTCAGGCATTGTAAGGAAATTTTGATATGACTTCTTCCTTTCCAGAGAATAAACAAATTTAGTATTGGATGGTATTGACTATGAATGCAAAGCCAAGGGAATAGGAATATACAGTGTGGAAAAGCGTCTTCTAGGAGTACACAGGAATTTAAAGAAAAGAAAGAGGATACCCTGAAGATGCAAGGAAAGCTTAGAGAAGGGCCTAAAATAGATCTAAAAGATGGTTTGATTAATAAAGGGAAAGTGGAGGAACAGCTCTGCAAAAACATGAAGACAGGAACTTGTAATAAGTCCTGCTGGCCACAGTGACATTTGTACAACAGAGCATAGTGAGAAATACAGATGCGGCTGAGTCAAATTCTAGAATGCCTTTTAAGGTGAAGAGTAGAAGTTTAATATCTTCAGGAAGAAGAAGTCATTGCAGATTTTGGAGCAGAAGAAATGTCACAATAAAATACATATTTTTGGAAAACTAAACTAAAAATGACATCTGGGGGTTTTAGAGCAGGAAGTGGAGGAGTCTATTTTAGTAAGATAGGTATGAAAGATCTAAGATAGAATAACATGCAAGTTGCTCTAGGGTTCCTTATTTTCATATCGATTTTAGCTTCACCTGAGTTTTAATAATATTTATCTCTCTCATTTATTTGCCAGTTATTTACCACTTGGAGGGTAGTCATCTGTTTTTGGCATCTCACATATTCTCTCTAGTAGATTGTATGCTGGGACCATATTGTATGTTTATACTTTGTAGTACACCTAGTTTTTCAAAAGTTGTTTGCTCACTTTTAGAAGAAGAAAAATGAATGAAAGACATTATACACGTTAACTAGATTAGAGAATTAAAGACAGAAACATGATAAAAATTTAGACAATCCAGAGAGGTTTCACTCAGTTTCCTCGTCTAAGAAGTTGTACTTAGGAAATCATTTGTTATAGGTAATAGGGAAACCTGATGAGTTATACTTTAGCTATGTTGGATTTAGGCATATCCCATAAAAATATTATGTAAGAATTTGGAAACAAAGGACAAAGGTGACAAGTGAATTATATTCTATTACCTATCATATATTCCTATTTCTTCTTTCAAAGTTATGTGACCTGGACGTTATTGCCACTGCACTGTGTTTCATACAAATATTTTAACTTTGTAAATATGGTAAATATGAGATCCATATTTATTTTCTCTTTGATTTTCTTGAAGTACTTAGCATAGGGAGTTACACATGATAGATTATATATACACGTTTGTTAAACCACTGAGAAAGTTGGCAAACATTCATCAGGGCATCTCAAGCACAGCAATACTGACATTTTGGATTGAATAATTCTTTGTTGTGAGGACTCCCCTACACCTGGTAGAATAGGCTGCACCATTTTTTGCCATTACCTACTAGATATCAGTAGGACTCTCACTCTGCAAGCTGTGACAATTAAAATATCGGGGGGCGGGTTGGGGATCAGGTGCAAATTCAGCCGTGGTTGAAGAGTCACCGTTCAGGTAGATGTAGGATTGGAGATGTTCATGTAGGGGTCATTTTATTTTAAATCATATTTTAAGTCTCATTTCTAAAAAGAACTGAAAGAGAAGAAATAACTGAAGTCTAAGAATGAGCTTTCAGTAATAAGGGTGAAGGGATTGGAACTAACAGAAAAAATTTCCAGATTACTTGCTAATTCCGTAAATTCTCTTACAATTTGTACAATATCAACACGGCAGCATCTAATATAAATGTAGGAATTACAAAAGTTTATGTTTTTTAGTAGCCATACTAAAAAATTAAAGAAACATGAAATTAGTATTACATGTTACTTTATTCCAAATAACAAAAACATCACCATTTGATGAAGCTGGAAGAACCCAGTCTCAATTCCAGCCTGGATAATTTAGAGACTTAGCCAGAACTTGTCTCAGAATAACAAATAGAAAAGATTGGACACATAGCTAGAGCCAAAACCCTGGATTTAATCCCTAGTACAAACACCAACACCAAAAAACAAACAAACAGACAAAAAAAGGACAGACACAAAGAAATATCATAATCGCCATTTGAATTTTTAATCACTATATAAATATTGATGAGATATTTTTGTATGAAGTTCTTGAAACTAGTATGATACTTAGGTTTTGTATTTGGAGCATATCTCCAAGTGTATTGATTTCAAGTGCTCAATAGTCACATGGGACCAATGGCTACAATACTGCAAAAGGGCAATTCAGTCAATTTAAATAAGTGTTTTCTTGTTCCTTTAATTCATATTATTATCCCTTTCATATTGATGCTATTATGATGGCTATGGACTTCTCTGAAATCTCTTGTGAATTTCCTTTACTTGATAAATAGCAAATCACCTTTTGGATACAGAGCTCCATAAGCTTTGACAAATGCATGGTGTCATGCAACCATCACTATTATCAGAATGCAGAAAACTCCCACCTCTGAAACTTCCCTTCATGCTAGTCTTTTGCAGTCAGTTTCTCCCTCATGTCTAGTTCATATACGTGTGCATATATGTACATATGAACATATAACTATAGATATATATGAGTAGGAGTCTCTTCTTCATTAAAATTGATTTTTAAAAAAAGAGATGGTCGGGTAACAAAAGGCAGTTAAGGAAGATGCAACCCTTGACATTTGGGAGTATATTCTTTTCAAAATCTCATTTGCAATTATAGTTCTGCTTGACTTGAAGTCACACAAGCCCACTCAGAGAGGGGGACATGTGCTGCCCCTCCCCCACATTCATCTGTCATTCCTCAGCAGGTTGCAAGAATAGGAAGTCCTCTCCCAGAATACTCCCTATGACAGATGGCAGGATTACACCAGGAGAGACCCAGAAGAAGAGCATAAGCAAGGACGCCACAGGTGGGAGCCTTTCCCCACTCGAGGGCCTAAAGAAGTCCTCGTGGCTCCTAGATCTTCCCTACACTTTGGTTTCTGGACACTTGCATTTCTTTATCTTTGCTTGTCTTCCTCGCTGTTTTAAGGGGGGAAATCCATGAACACTGGCCTTTCAGTGCAGGTGCAGACCCTGTGGTGGATGGGCCAGGATGACTGCTCGCATCCAAGGGTGCCTGACCTGGGTCGTGCCAAACTCGATGAGAGCAGGAATCTTTGGGCCAACTGACAGCAGTGGCTCTGGCTTTGATGTGACTCTCAGCATTCCCATTCTGTTCAAAAAGCCCAGGAAGCAGATGGGAAGAAGCATGTGGGAGCACCTCCCTCACATATATGTCAGCATTGGCACCCAGGTTGGGAAGAGGAAGGTCTCCTGCTTGCTTGATGTTGTTCCAGGAGCACAGTCCTACCGCGCTGCCCTCAGAATCATGTTCTGGAAATAGAGTTTGGCAAGTTGTGCAAACACCCACTGACACACAGAGTCACACAACACATATGCAGGCACCTCACTCTTAGTTCACATGGTAGTCTGAAATTTGCAGTTGCAGCAATGCAATGGTCTGCTTCAGGATGTCTATTCTCAGACTTCTCCTCAGTATTCTCTGCACCTTACATGCTTCTAACCTATTTCTTTATCTCTTGCTGTCCCTTACATAAAGTATAGAATTTTGGGGAAAAAATGAAGAGGTTGCAATAATATAGAGGAAGGCATTGGCCTGAAGATAGAGGTAGTACCTGGTCAAGTACAGTACTTTGAGTAACTACATTGTAAAATTAAAATAGAAAAGCAATTTAATCAAAGCAAAAAAAAAAGTTCTTTTAATCTCATCTCTCATTCCTCCCACAATCTCCCAACAATATGTTTATACTGGGAGATCTGGAGATCATCTAAAACTTGCATATCTGCAATAGATGATTATTGGTTAGTTTGTCCAAATCATTTCAAGTTCACCATGTAGTCCAACTAAATCAAGTAGCCTCATTAGCATGCATTTTGAAAGGGAATGTGTCTTATTTGCTGGATTTTGCTAGGCAAGGAAGAGAGTAGTAGTGATAGAGGAAATATTACGTGTGTACGAATTCCCATTTCCATGACACTTTGAGAGCTGGTCCCTAAAGCCTTCCACTTAACCTCATATGGGGTACACTGTGAGGAGACCCCAGGGGATGGGATGAACCACTCAATGGAAGGAGCCTGGATCCCTGCTTGAGTGGCCAGCAGTACCTGCATCCCCAACGCACTAAGGCACATTGGGTTGATAGGTAAGCAGGAGAGAAGATCTGTATGTCACCGAGCTCCAGCTTCTGGAGTTGTTTGAGTCAGGAGTCATTTCCTAATCAATTGATCTTCTTCTTCTTCTTCTTCTTCTTCTTCTTCTTCTTCTTCTTCTTCTTCTTCTTCTTCTTCTTCTTCTTCTTCTTCTTCTTCTTCTTCTTCTTCTTCTTCTTCTTCTTCTTCTTCTTTTTTTTTTTTTGGTACCGGTGATCAAACTCAGGACCTCGCACTTGCTAGGTAGGCACTTACACCGCTGAGCTAAATCCCCAGGCCCTCATTTCCTAATCAAAACAGATGCCAACCACCTGGTTCCTGAATTTCCCTACCACTGACCTCAAGGTAGGTTAATAATACCAGGTGCTTCTTTGGGTTGGACATAACCATAAAGGATATGATGCTTATGGTTTTTTTGGAACCAGGGCTGGTTTTCCAAGTTGTCCTGTTTTACTACTTCCCAATGTATTACTGTCTACTGTCTAATACTTATTTGCTTGGTTTGATCTATGGGGGGAGCTGTTATCAGAGAAAACAGATTGAGTCCCCTAACGATAGTGGGGTAAACAGCAGTTACACACCTGTCGAAACCTAAGTAGTGATAAGGCAGGTAAATTTATAATAACTAGTTCCCTGTGGAAAATCATATGCATATATATGTATAAGCTCATTATTAAATTCACTGATGTTAAGAATATATAGCATACAGTATGTAAAAATAATAGTAGAATGTACCTTACTTTTACTTTAAGTGTTATGTAGACAATTAATACTTTTCATTGATCTTGCCAAACTCTTGCATCCATAGCCAACCTATTGTTGCAATTTGTCCACAAACTGAGTTGCATGCCAACTGCAAACTCTTTTCCTAATATATTTGTCATTAAATCTGATATATGATCTACTGTTAAACTATTTCTCATCCTCAAACAAATTATGTTAATTAAACTGAAACTTCTTTCAACTTTGGCACTATGTACATCGGCATTTTACTCATTTGTCAATTTACACAAGGAACTTTTTTGCTGAGTTGGATAATCATTCTTGAAGACTGGATAAACATTTTCGCAAATTTTTATGCTAGTCACAATGTAATAGCTTTACAAATGATATCTTTTTTGATGTTTAACCTACATTATTAAGTTTTTCTCCATCAACTTCTTAAGGCTCGATTGGGAATTGGCAAAAAGTTTTCTGTAAAGGGCTAAAAACTAAATATTTCAGGATTTATGGTCCCCCATACCACTACTTAACTACAAAGTTACAGTGCAAAAGCAGCCATAGACAATACACAAATAAGTGGGCATGGCTGTTTTTAAATAAAACTTTATCAGAACAAACCAGATGCTGAATTTAGCCCATAGCTTTTGTTTGTCAAACCTCGAGCACATAAGCAAAAAACACCAGACCTAACCTTGATTCATAGGACTGGTGAATTTGTGTTGCACATACTCCTAACGTGCCAGCTCCAGATTACTGCTGTCATGTCGCCTCATGCAGAGTTGGGAAGAGACGCTCCGCGGTCGAGCATTTCCTCAGTACAGACCCCACAGGCAGGATCACTGGAGCACAGAAAGCACCGCACTGTCGTAAAACAATTAGGCATTGACATCTAGTATTTATCACCTTAATTTCTAGTGTAACTTAATTGTGCGACTGTAGAACTTATTTTTAATAATGGCTACATTAAACTACATGCAGACAAAATTTCTGAAAATGTTCTAATTGGATTTTGCAAGACAGCGAGTTTCTTCCAGGACACCGGCTGATCCTGGGCAGTATCCCTTCTCCATGGAAAGTGCACCAGGAGGCGGGCATATCTTGCAACAGTCGGTTTTCTCCCAAGACACAGATTTGTTGGAGAGCACTGCTGAATCATTTATTTTGGTCAAAAGATAAGTCTGTCAGCACTTAAAACTCAAACCATGCGTCGTTTCTTCTCACATGTCCAGAATCATTACAGATATATTATATATTTTAAAAGAAAACATACTCAGTATTTTTCTTAGATGAAGTGTACCTTTAAACTCATCTTTATTTTAGGGTAGATAGAATAAGATACCATCCAAAAAATTTTTATGCACAGCTCTTTATTATCTTTTAAAACATCTTCCAAGTTTGAGGAATCAAAGACTGAAACACAGATGTATTTCAGTGAAGGGGACTGTAAGAGAATGTCTATATGTAAGGTGGCATGGTTTAATAAAAATGAGGGCAACTTTACAGTCATAAAAACGTAGGTTCAAATCACTCCTTTGATGGGTGCTAACTTGTCTAACTTCTTCCAGGCTCAGTTTCCTATTCTGTAAAATGGTTCATAAGGTTGTTCTGAGGCTTAAATGAGAAAAGAAAGTGCATTAAGTACCATGATATTCAGCTCATTATGAATCATTCAGTAAATAGCAGCTCTTATTGTGATTCACTGAAATTTTCATATAGTATTATTTGCTAATTAACATAATTATCAGAGTGATTTAAGTCCCAGTTTTTATTCACACCTCTAGTAGTAACAAATGTTGGATTCAAGCCCTCTATTTCAAGATCCTTCTTGTGATATAGGGGGTACCAGTAGTTGTACTGAATAAGCACAATTTCCCAGTTCTATAAAGTTGAATCAGCAGTTACCAATTGCCCACGTGGTAAAACAAACTTCTACATACGTTTTGAAATAGGTACAGGAAGCCAAATATGGCGTGCTATCACTTGAAAACAATCTAGTGGCTTAGCTTCTCAATGATTTCTCCAACTTACTTGGTAAAGCTATCTTTAGCCTTTTCCTGTTCTGTCTCAGTGGCATGATAACAACAAATTGGGCCATGATCTTAAGATGATAGCATCTATTGTCCTTTGCCTGCCATGGTAGCAGTCTCAACTAACTTATTCAATTGCTCAAATAACTGGGGGTATTTTTTCTTATTAACATCAATATAAATTAAAATCAGTTCCATCTCATGCACTTGAGAGTTCCATGCCACTAATTAAGAGTATGGAAGCATATTAGTATTGCATATGTTGTTATTCCCTGGGACCATCTTATCACCTGTGATTTTCAGCACAGTCATGTTAATAGTTTGGTTCATTATTGTGCTTTAAATCTTTGCAAAGCTCCATTGAAATGGCTTAAAATACAGATTTTTTATTAACAGTTTATCATATCACAGATATCCATGGCTGTAAGCAAAACTCACATTTTTAACCATCTCAGAGTTGTTGATGAAAGGAAGCCTATGGCAAAATTGATGGCAAAAAAAGAACTTGGTATATTTGATGGAAGCATTTTCTTCAGCATACTTAAATTACATCATTAAAAATAACTATGGGCTCTTTTGCTTTGTTCAAATAAGCAAAATAAAATAGTCACCAGGCCCAATAGTAGCTGAAAAGCTTCCTGAAAAATGAAATAAATGACTTTCTTTCTTCTTATTGCTCATATTTCCCTTTATCCATCAAGGAATGTGCATTTAAATGTGATTTCCAAATTTTGATAATCAGGTATCTTACAGCAACTACTTTTCTTGAACTATTATGTTGCATTTTTCTCTATTTATATTTTAATTCTCTAGTTTCAAACACTAACAAAGCCTTTAATATTTCTTTGTTTAGGGAGATTTTTTTGTTTGTTTTTTTGAAACGGTCTTGCTACCTATGTAGTTCAGACTGGTTTGAACTCACTAAATATCCCAGGCTGGCTTTAAACTTACTAAATATCCCAGACTGGCGATCCTCCTGCCTCAGCCTCTCTAGTGCTGAGATTACGGGCATGTACCATCATGCCTGGCCAGTTAGGGAGATTCTATAGAGCAGAAAGTATATAAATATCAAATGAATCTCATTAATTAGCACAATTAATATGTGTTAACAATCTTAATGTTTTAAAAAGCCCTTTGCTCTTCCTGATTTTTCTGAATGCTAAATGCGCAGAAGGGATTAAACTGGGCTTCCCAGAGGTAACAGGAGAAGGGGCAGCCCTTGGAGAGAAGGAGTAGAGTGAAGAGGGGAGACATTTTTGCTCAGCAGTAGGAGTTAGGAGACACAGGCATTTCAGTGTGTGCAAAAGCTGGTCTGGGAGCTTTGAGAGGAGAACTGGGACCAAGGCAGAGTACGTGTTCATGGAGCTTCCAGGGTTCCTGATGCGGGCAGGGAAGAAACTTCTCCCCAGAGAGATTCTCCCCTGGACAGCTCTTCTCCCAGCCAATCAGTTACATGAAATCTTACCTAAGCAAAACAAACAGACCAACCAACAAACAGATTGATACAGACAGACAGACAGACAGACAGACAGACAGATTTTTCCTTTCTTTGTGAAGTTAAAAAGATTTGAAGATGGAAATATATTCTATTCCTCTTTCTTTCTATTCATACGGAACAACTTATTTGAGTGCCACATATTGTATGCACACAAACATCTGAAAGGATAAGAAAAGAAAGAAATATACACAGGAGAAAAATTCTGCAGTTCAAAAAAAAGCGTGTTCTCTGAGTGATCAGAGGAAATATCCTATGATGAAATAGATCACGCCCCGAGCCAACTCAAGAGAAAAATCTGTTTTTAAAATCTAATTTGTACTCTCATTGGATTTTGTAAGATATTATATAAGTGAAAGAGGAACAATTGGAACACAGAGGTTACTTTTAGAGATTACTTTCAGGGAGAAGCCATTATGCCAAAAATAACAAGTGGAGTGAAGAATTTAATGAACAAAATAAATTAGTAAATCAAAAAATTAGACGAACAGCTGGAGACAATCCCTTTGAGCTCAGAGCAAAACTCACGAGTAATGACTAGAAAAATAATAAAAAAGACCAAAAAACAAACAAGCAAACAAACAAAAACAAACAAAAAACACCAAGAGACAGTCTATAAATAAAACTGGGCAAGTTTTCATACATTTCCTAACAGAAAAACAGTAAAAGGAAATAAGATATTTGTATGCATGTATGCATCGGTATGGGGAAGAAGACAGTTGGTGGAAATAAGGAAGGAAAGTCAGACTTCCGAGAGAATAGCAAGTGAACCCCAACAAATAGAAAAATATATTTTAAGTTTTAATTTGCTCTCAGAAGTATTATACATTAACATTTTATCTCCAAATATGTCCAGTTTTGCTTATTTAATATAATAGGAAAAAAGAATTTCTTTCAAGGTGCTTTCTGCTGCTTGCATTAGATGCTGAAAAGAGATAAAAAGATGGAATGAATTTTTAAATTTTAGCATATATTATTAAAAGTTCTAAGTAAATAATATATAAGTGATAAACAAAATATAAATCATATATACATAAATTATATATATACATAAAGAAATTATATATTAGTGATATATAAGCAATATATAAATGACTGCTCAAAAATTTAAGGAAGCATAGGATTCCCTTTTCCTTGAAGGTTTGGTACCCATAATACATTAGAATCCTATTGTTAGTGGCCCCGTCAGAGGGCAAAGATGGAAAAGTAGCCCCAGGGCCTATACAGGTTGGGATATGTGATAAACTGTACGTGATCCTACATCCTGTATCCCCACTCAAAACAACAAGCACAACAGCAAAAACCGGAGATTTCAAGTGGACACACACTCACGGGTGAGGGTGAACTGAAATGACAAAACTCAAGGGGACACTCATACCACTTGGAGTTCCTTGTTAATCTATGGTAATGTAAAGCTTTGAGTCTGGTTTAGGATGGTGTGGTGGGTTAACAACTAGTGATCAACTTAACACCCAGCTGAACTGAATCAGCAAGGTGCTGGGTGTGGAGGGCTCACCTGAGGATGGTTGGCAACAGCATAAATGGCCATTCTCCCAAAATTGTTATGCAGATTTAATACAATCCCAATCAAAATACCACTTGCATATATCACAGAGCTAGTGAAATCATTCCTAAAATTTATCTGGAACCAGAAGAGACCTAGAATAGCAAAGCCAATTCTGGGCAACAAAGGTAAGGCAGGAGGCATCACAATCCCCAACTTGAAACTACATTACAAAGCTATCATGATAAAATCAGCATGGTACTGGAATAAAAACAGACCTGAAGATCAATGGAATAGATTAGAAGATACAGCCACAACTACAAACACACTCAGCCAGCTTATCTTTGACAAAGGGGCCAAACATGTACATTGGAAGAAAGATAGCCTCTTTAACAAATGGTGCTGGAAAAACTGGCTTTCCATATGCCATAAACTAAAACTAGAGCCATGTCTATCACCATGCACTAAAA
Organism: Dasyprocta punctata; assembly: GCA_004363535.1. Lineage (NCBI taxonomy): Eukaryota > Metazoa > Chordata > Mammalia > Rodentia > Dasyproctidae > Dasyprocta > Dasyprocta punctata. The sequence continues at coordinate 12,755 of RJWM01040385.1, forward strand.
TAAAGTCAAAATGGATAAAAGATCTGAATATTAAAACAGAGACACTAAATTTGCTGGAAGACAAAGTAGGTAAAATCTGATGACATAGGATTAGGCAGAGAGTTTATGAACAAAAATCAAACTGCACAGGAAATGCTTCCCAGAATCAACAACTGGGATCTCATCTTATTAAAAAGTTTTTGCATGTCAAGGAAATCTCCAACAGAGTGAAAAGAAAACCCATGAATTGGGAAAATATCTTAGCCAATTGTCCCTCAAACAAAGGACTTTTATTTAAAACATATAAAGAATTAAAAGAAATCAGGCCCCTAAAATTCAAGGACCCAATCCAAAAATGGGCATCTGAGATGAATACACATTTCTCAGAGGAATAAATACAAATGGCAAATAAATATATGAAAAAATGTTCAACATCAATGGTCATTCAGGAAATGCAAATTAGAACAACACTGAGATTCCATCTCACTCCTGAAAGAATGGCCAAGATAAAAAAAAATCACCCAATAACAAATGCTGGAGGGACTGTGGGGAAAAAGGAACTCTTCTCCACTGTTGGTGGGAGTGTAGATTGGTGCAACCACTGTGGCAACAGCATAAAAAGGAGAACTGGAGGAGAATAAGGGGTTGTTGCTGGCTCTTCTGTTGCTCTTCTGTTGGCTCTTCTGTTGCTGTTCTCCTGGAGGAGCCTGTCGAGCTTCTTTCCTGATATAAACTTGGCTGTTCTCATTGTCATAGGAGCTTGGGACCTTGTTGTCACTGAGAATGGTTGCAGTTCACACTGGGGAGCCCTGGTCTTTGAGCAGCACTTCCTGGCTCTGGAGGGGAAGATGTGTGCTGTTCAGTCTCCTGGAGAAGCTTGTCACGCTGGCTTCCTGATATGAACTCGGCTGTTCTGATCATCGGAGGAGCTCAGGATCTCGTTGCCTCTGAGGATGGCTGTGGTATTTTGAGGGGGAGCTCTGGTCCTTACTTAGAGCATTGCTTCCTGGCTCCAGTGCAGAACCCTCAATCTGCTGGCACAGATCCTTCATCTCACTGGTGCAGACTTTCTAGCTTCCACCGCTGACCTTTGGGCCTTCCCAGCGCAGATCCACGAAACATATTTGCATGAGTCACTGTTGTGGGTTCCAGGCCTCCAGCTGGACTTATGGGGGGCATTGTCATGGGCTGTAGGTCTTCAGATGGACTCATGCAGAACATTGCCATGGGAGGCCTTCAGCTGAATTCTTTGGGGTCTTTAGTGTATGGGCAGACTTCCTATATTTTTTGTGTTTGACTGTTTGTGTGACTATTATAAATTAATTCTATAAATTATGTGTCCTGTATTAAATTATTTTCCTTGCAAACTCTGACTACAACAGGTAGTCATGGAATTCTAAGGACTACAGTTGTCTTAGAAAAATAAAATTTAATTTTCTCTGGTGAGAAGTACCTTTAAGTCTGAAGTAATTTTTGCTATTTTTTCCACATGTACTGTGGCACATGATTACATTGATATAATTAAAGATGGAGCAAATATCCAAAAAAAAAAAAACACCAAACCTATTCTTTGTAATCGAACCCAGAAAAATCAAGCATAATAAAATACTCCAAAAGATTTTATATACTGGCACTATTAGACAGATAACTGGAGTATGTAGAAAGAACTACTTGTTTAAACTTCAAGACATAGACAGGGATGGAAAGGTATTAAAAATTCAATATTGTACATTTTAAAAATAGCCTGAAAAAATATGCTATGAATTGCAAACAGTTTAATATATTTAAAATCATTTAATAGCAAATTAGATATACCATAAAAGAATTACTAAACTGGAAGATAAATTAAAATAAGTTACCCAGTGTATAGCATGATGAAACAAAACTAGGGATAATATGGAAGAGTAAGTAAGAGTCATAGAAGATAGAGTAAGAAATTTTAATATCTGTAGATCCAGAATTCAAGAAGGAAAAAATTGAATGATAGAAACAATATGTATACGAAGAATCGTTCAGCATCAAATTAGGCATAGTGAAAACAGTTTTGGTGAACAAGTTGACAGGTCAACAGAAATACACTGGAGGCTCAGCGAGATGAAAGAATTGAAGTTACACAATAGAGCACTAGGGATGTAGCACAAAACATAAATATATAATATATATGTAACGACAATTCCAGAGAGAGAAGACAAAAGAAATGGAACAAGATCAATAGTTAAAAAGATGACAGCTAAGAGTTTCCCAGCAATGATAAAAGGCACCAGCACACAAATGCCATAAACCCAATGAATCCAAAGAAGATATGTGAAAGGAACCCCACATCTAGACGTATTGCGGAGAAATTATAGAAAATTAGACAAAGAACTTAAAAGCAGACACAGAAGAAAGTGAGATTACCTTCAAAGAAGGCACAGCTCCCTGGGGACTTGATTTCTCAGTGTAAATAATGAAATCTAAGTGCTCAGTGATGGAATACTTGCCTAGCATGCACAAGGCTCTAGGTTCAAAAAAGAAAGAAAAAGAAGAAAAAGAAGCCACACATGGTGTCACATCCTTGCAACCTCAATAGTTAGACTTGGTCTCAAAAATGGGTTGGGAGGAAGGCTGGGATGGGAATATGAAGGCCCTGCATTCAATTTCTGGTACCACAGAGAGAAAAAGAACACACACACACACACACACACAAAAGAACAAGCAAACAGTAAGAAAAATCAAAACCAGAGTTCGATGAATTACATTTGCAATATAAGCACACACAAAAAATAATTTGCAAGATAGATTTCTATACCCTTTGAAAATGTCTTATAAATTGAAGGTGAAATAGACATTTGCAGTCAAATTAAAATTGAGAGAGTTTATAACTTAGCACTGCATTGAAAGAAAATCTAAAA
>RJWM01040386.1:0-15415 GCA_004363535.1 Dasyprocta punctata
CCACAGTGATATCTGTGCACCCATGTTTATAGCAACCCAATTTGTAATAGCCAGATTTTGGAAACAACCCAAGTGCCCATCAATCAAAGAATGGATAAAAAAGATGTGGTATTTTTATACAATGGAGTACTACTCAGCTATTAAGAAAGATTGCATTGAGACTTTTATAAGTAAATGGTCACGACTTGAGACCATACTCGTAAATGAGATAAATCAAATCCACATGTGTAAATACCGTATTGTCTCCCTAATGTAAGAAACGGAAAAGTATATATGATCCAAAATCTTTAATAAATACTACATAAGGGTAAAAAACAGCTCAAAGAGCAAAAGTAATTGGGAAGGGAAAAGGCGGAAAGAGAAGAGGGAAGAGAAAAAGATATAAACCTATATATATGTATATGTAAGATAACTAAAATGAACACACTGCTGAATGTATTCGTTATTGAGAAAGAACAATTAATACTCATATAATTAGATGAATTTTACATGTCTATATCTGTTAATGTAAGTAACCATTTTAAAGATGATACACAATATTGCAACCATTGTCAAGTTTCTATCATCCGATTTTTTAAACCTGCAGTGTTACTGTTGTGTATTTACTCTAGTCGTTTGTTTGTCTCTTTTGCTTGTTGTCTTTGTTTTATATCTTTTTTTCTGTTTTTTCTTCACTTCAATAAAAAATAAAAAATAAATACCTGTACTGAATTTTGTCTTCCTTGCTCAGAAAGCAAAGAGAAAATGGGATGTAGAAAGATGGTTAAAGGCCCTTAGAAAAAGCCAGTGTTCACCCAAACACTAACCAGTAGCTCAAGTAATACTTATGAGAAATAGATACGATAATTTTTAAAACTTTCTTACCTTCTCAATTGTGAGCAGAAAATAGCATATTCCTGCTCGTTACTAAATACCAAAAAGCCATAGATTTTCAAATTGTGAATCTTCTGTATTTTTCAGTTATTATGACCAACTATAAGACTCTTTCCAAAAAAAAAAAAGTGATCAATTCAAGTTGTTTTGTTTACTCTCTAACATTGTAGGCAGCATTCATAAGCTATCCAAAAGACTGGAAGTATACTGACTATAGCAGGATCAGTCCTACACATACACAGTGCCCTGGTCAGTCAATCCAGCTAACAGAAAACGAGAATGACTTTGCAAACCTATACATGGATTGTGCAAAATCCATGCTGCACAAAGTTCTAGTAACTCCATCTGTTACCTTTTGACGGTAGTCACCAATAAATAGTCAATAACAAGAAAGACTAAGAATAAATTAGATGATAGCACTAAAGAATTATTTTGCTCTGTGGATTTTAGTAGCATATTTTTTGTAGAAATATGCTTTTAGAGCTTTGCAAATGAAGGTTCTTTAATTTTATTTGTCACTGAAAAATTTTTGCTTGAATAAAAGAATAAGAGAAGTGAGAAATTTAGAGCTGGGTATGGTGGGGCAAGCCTAGAATCCCAACACTCTGGGTGGTTGAGGCAGAAAAATCCAAATTCAATTCTAGCCTGGCAACTTTGGAATTCAGTGAGACCCTGTTTCAAAAGGAAAAATTTTTCAAAAAGGCTGGGTATGTAGCTCATTGTAAAGACCCTGCATTTGATTCCCAGGACAGAAAGAAAGTAAGGGAGACAGAGACAGATAGACAAACGGAGACAAAGATATAGAAATAGAGAGTTGGCACAAGGCAAAAAAGCTTCCCTCTTCTTGGAATTTTTCACATATTGATGCTAATCCAGTTTTACCAGTGACTTCAGTTTAGTAAATTGAATACAGATCAACACATCTCTCCTACATGTCAGTATGCTAAGGCCACTTTTGTGTTTGTCCTTGGACAGCCTGCTTGTCTTCCTTGTGAAGCTATGTTCTGCTTCTGCTGCTCTTCTTCCCAAAGAAAAACAGTAGCAAACTGCTTCACCTTGATAAACCTCCAGTTTGTAATCTGTCAAATAAACGTGATGGTCTTGGTCTCAAAGAATAACACTGAATAAGACAATTTCTAGGAACTGCTACTTGCAATGTAATCTCTGCAAGAACGATTAGTCTCACGGCCATGTTAAGTTCACAGTTACAGACTGTGAAATTGGCCTTCTGCTCTGTTGGACCCAGGGTGTGAAGCCTCCTCCCCAGGGTGAGGGTCTCTGGAGATGGAGCCATCTGGAAGGAGCTGGGTCATGAAGGTGGAGCCTTCTGCAGCATTAGTGGCTTAACACGAAAAGACCTGGAAAGCTTGTTGGCACTGTGTTCTGCGTGTGGGGGTAAAACCGAGAACGTCCCTTTCTGCACACTAGGAGAGGCCGTTACTACACACTAGATTCGCTCACATCTGGGTCATGTATTTTCCATCCTCCAGAACCATAAGAAAATGTCTGCAGGTTAAATCAAGGAGCCCATGGCATTTTATATTAAAGTGCATTCAATACAATACATTCATGAACTAAAATAGATGCAATCATTATGTAGTGCAAATCATTATGTATTAATAAAAAATAAAGTCAAAACCTATTTAGAACTTTAAAAATAAATAAGTTTAGGTGGAACTATTAGAAAATTACAAAAATTGCAAAGAAAAGATTAGGAATTAATATATTATAAATGTCACTTGGAAGAGTGTTTCCCATGTCACCTAAAACGCATGGTTCTGTGTATATTTTGTGTTTACACTACTTTTTATTAAGGAATGTTAAACAAAAGCAATAGGTTTCTAACCAAAATTCATTCCTCAATTAAATTTGTAATAAAATCAGTGGTCTCTAGTCTCTTCCCACCTAAAATTCTCTAGGTCTGGGGAAAACATTACTTCCTTTAAGAAAAAAGTTAGAGTCCCCAAATTCAAGGATCCAATCCAAAAATGGGCATCCAAGATGAATACAACCTTCTTAGATGAAGAAATACAAACTGCAAATAAATATATGAAAAAATGTTCAATATCATTGGTCATTTGAGAGATGAAAATTAAAACAATGCTGAGATTCCATCTCAGCCCAGAAACAATAACTATCATCAAGAAATCACCTAATAACAAATGCTGGTGGGGCTGTGAAGAAAAAGAACTCTTCTCCACTGTTGCTGGGAGTGTAGACTGGTGCAGCCACTGTGAAAATCAGTGTGGAGATTCCAAAAAAAACTAGGATTAGAGGTCCCATCCCACCCAGCTATTCCCCTTCTGTTTATCTTCCTGGAAGAGTTAAAAACATCATACCACAGAGATATACATGATCCCATGCTTACAGCTGCACAATTTGTAATAGCCAGATCTTGGAAACAACCCAAACGCTCATCAACTGAGGAATGGATAAAAAAGATGTGGTCTTCTTATACAATGGACTACAACCTAGACACAAAGAAGGATAAATTTGAGACATTTATAGCAAATAGATGCAACTTGAGGCCATAATCATGAGTGAAATAAATCAGACTCACATGTATAGAGTACTGTCACCCTGGTATGAAAAACTGAAAGTAAGTAAGGACCAAAATGTACAATAGATATTGTGAACTGGAAATTGTTCAAAAGGAAAGAGGAACTAGGATGGGGGAAAGGGAAAAGGATGGAAGGGAAAAGGAAAAAAAAAAGATAGTTATACTTCTAATTTCTCTTAGTTCATTGAAAAGAAAGGTTTGTGCCAATATCATTTGGGGAGTTTTCTGTGCCCATATCTTATACTTTAAGTAACCACTTTGAAAATAGCAATATGCAATGTATTAACTGCTGTTATTTTCCTATTATTTTGTTATGAAAAAACATAAAAAATTAAAACAGAAATCTGTGTTTAAGAATAACAAAGTAAAGAAGGATAAACTTGATATATTTCTAGGTAAATAGATGCACCTTTAAGACTATACTCTTCAGTGAAATAAATTAGACACACATATATAAATATGGCATTGTTTCTTTGGTATGACAAAATGAAAGTATAAACAGGGACCAAAATGTATAATAAATATTGTGAAATAAAAAGAAAATGTTCAAATGGCACAAGGAACTAGGGAGGAGGGAGGGGGAAAGGAAGAAAGGGAAAAGAAAAAAATGAGAAAAATAGGGAAAAATGAAAACAAAGCTTTTGTAAATAAGGGGAAGAGGAGTTAAAGGGAGGGTAGGGGAATAGGAAAAAAAAGTCGTGTCATGCACAGGTACAAATTCCCTATGATTAATGTGATCGTTATATATACCTAAAATGTAGCAATAAACTTAATTTTTAAAAAAGAATAGCAAAGCACTCGGGAGGCTGAGGTAGGTGGAGCATTGTGAGTTCGAGGCCGGCTTGGGCTACAACGCGAGCGCAAGACCGGCCTGAGCTACATAATGTGACCCTGCCTCAAAAAAACCAGGGCCGAGAGTTTGGCTCAAAAAAAAAAGAATAGCAAAATGAAAATCAGTTGTAGAATAGGAATTATGTTTTTATTTTCTATAGATTGTTATCACAGTAACCTTGAAAAGAAGTGTAAGCAGGGTCCAAATCTGGTTAATAAGCATGAATTTATAGCTTTTAGAAGGCTTATAGCTTGGGGAAAAGACAAAGCAAAGTGGTTCACGGGTTCCATATTTACATATGGAGACATGAATTCTCCTTTGAGTGTTTAATGTTTCTTATCAATGAATGACTTAACGACACTAAAAATAAATTAATTGACTGATTTTTTCCTGAATATCTGGAAGAAATTGACTGCCATTGACCAATGATGTTGATGCAACTCTACACTAGATGATGAAAAACACACAACATCAACAGCAAACCCAGTGGCCTTTGATCAGCTTGGAGATGAGGCAAGCTGGGAGGCAGGGAAGAGGAAAGAGGAGTACAAAGGATCCACACATGCATTTCCACACCACACAGTGAATATGTTCATTATGAATTATGAACATACGCTGATAAAAATTTTTAAAGAAAAGACTCGAATGAGGTGGCAAATGTCTGCCTCCACTGCCCAGTGGGCATCGTCTATGGCTGAACATTATTCAAAGGAGGCGGCAATTTTTCTATAATGTTTCACAAAAGTAACCCAGAGCATACGGATTTATTCTTTTGAAAAATCTCATTTATTGCTTATGTATTTGTGACTTGCTAATTTACCTAGACCCTTGGTAAAACTACTTGTAATTTCAATTTCTACCATCTTTACCTCCTGGGACAATAATCTATAAATTTGCTATTCCAATGAAACCATGATATCTTAAAAAATAAATTTGAAAAGTGTTCACATACTTCTACTTTGGAATGTATTGTTACACATATTTTCATGACTAACTTCAGAGACATTTTTTAAGCATTTGCCAGAACTTTAGTTGAAATCTAGTTTTTTCCCTCCAGAAATTGAAGGAAGTATATAGAATTTTAAAAAAAACTGGAAAGGTTGTATTCCACTAGCAAAATTGTCAAAGCAGCCCAGTGAGACACAGGATGTAGGACACTAAGTGAGGGAAAGATTAAATCGAAATTCCTATTCTGAGAGGGAATATCCTGCCCAGAAATATGTGGAACACATTATTACAAAATGTGTCACATGAAATTGAAGTCACACCAGAGGTGAAGGTAGACAGCCTGTCAGAACACATCAATCACAGCAACTTCGTGGATGACATAAAGACAGTTTTCTCATTCATCAAGAAGTACTACCATTTTGAAATTTTACAAACATAAAAAAAAATCAACAGAAAATACACTGAGGTTTCTAATTCAACTGGCACTGAATTCATTTCTGGACCAGATGACCTCTGCAATTCACCAAGGAACTAAGTTTATAAAGTAATTTGATGAAAAGGACATAATCATATATTTTACACTCTCTGGGTTTCTGGGGTGTTAGATTTACAGGAAGATCTTCATCAATCTGAGGGGAAGCTTTCAATTCAAACTTTGCTTCTAGCTCAATCTGAGGATGAGTAAATCATCAGATATCTTTAAGGATACAGAAATGCAAACTAGTTGCTGTGCTTATAAAAGATAAACAAATATTGTGATTTCAAAGAAAATTATTTTTTGAAGAGAAGTCTAACCCTGTAAAATAGATAAATGGTGAAAAAGGAAACAAGGAAGAAATATAATTAGGAAATTTCTATTTAATGTTTTCAACAGGAGGCAAATACCATTGCATCTGTGAAATTAGAGTAGTGATTATGAAGAAAATAAATTGAGATCAGCAAAGATAGTATGAATACAATGAACTAACTCTAAAACTATCAGTGATAATAAGCAGAATATTGAATAGTCAAAAAAATTGATAAGTAAAACATAAATAGATGGTAAAAATTCAAAAGAAAATAATGAGTGCATTCTCAGACTGGGGTTAGAGAGAACAATGGCTACAGCAGCAAACAAGCCCAGTCTGGGAACCAGCACCATGAGCAGGCCGCAGCTGGACAGGGAACAGCCAGACTCCAGTCTCTTCCAGCATGCAGGCTGGCAAACAACAAGTACCAATCCCCACCCTGCCATAAGCAACTGGCTTATTCAGAGGAACACAGGCTATGATAATAGCTATTGAGGTGAAATGCAATTGGATGCCTGTGGTGGTTTGGTGTTTCACTGACACCAAACCACCACAGGTCTAAGGTCAGTGGTCTGATCACAGGATCAGAGGATATCACTAAGCAATGTGTCATCTAGGGTGGGTCTCCTTCTGAGAGTTGCAGCCATTGTTGATTCCCTATGGTCTTGTTTTGAGATTCTATACCATTTCCATTGTTTTGTTGGGTTGGGTTTTATTCTCTTTTGTTGGTGGAGGAGAGCAGTGGGCACAGAGGACTGTGCTGGCTAGCAGTGAGTACAGAGGGCTTGGTCCTCATGCAGGAGAGAGTGACTTGCCAGGAGCCATTCTGGAGTCGGGCCAGATAAGCCTGGAGATAAAATTGTTGCCAGCTTCTCCCAGCAGCTCCTAGCTGGGCGCAGACCTGTGGAGACTGCTTGGATGACTGAGAACCCAAGGAGTCTGGTCTCAGGGCAGGCCTGCTAAGATTGTCTACTACTCCATCCACGAACAGTTGCTGGCTTGCAGGGATACAGTGCCACGATTTGGGTTGCTGTCTCCATGGGCTGTCTACCAGTGAATCCAGAGAGAACCCTGGAAGTGGACTCTTTTTTTTTTCTTTTCTTTTCTTTCTTTTTTCTTTTTATTGTTTGTTTAGTTTATTATTATTATTATTATTTCTTTTTTGAGTGTGAGTGTGGTTTCTGCCCTCCTTCTGGGTGTGGTCTTGTTCTGTTCTCCTTTTTGTCTCTTTTGACTCTTTTCCCTCAGTCTTCTGCAGTGGTTTCCCTAAGTTGGTGGGACCCATCTTTGTCCTCCAACCTACTTGCAGTCTCTTTTTCTTTTCCCACTTCTCTGCTTTCTCTTAAGTTCTCTTTGGGTCCTGACCTTGGGGACAGAATTGACATTTTGTGAACCTATGTACTGTGTATGATTGTTTTGCATTCTGATGTATGGTTACAAATTCAGTTTATATGGTTGGGGGTTGCAAATCAGGGGCTGGCTCAGTTTACTGTTTTGTTGACTGTGTTTGGTGCTATAGGCACCAATGCAGACAGAATTAACTCAATTGATCTGGATAGCTGTTGACCCTGAAGGTCCAGGACTGAGATTGACTGGAGGTCACGGAGAGAGCTGAGGCATGTTGCCAAGGAACCAGGGACTGGGCTAGGCGAGCAGTGGTTTCTCATCTCTAACAAACTGAGGATATGGGATTTTCCAATAAGCTCGGAGCCCAGGAACTAGCTATACCTGGAAGATATCTCCGGGAAGCACTCATCACCTGGAAGTCCTTAATACTACCATTAAAGTAACCCACTGCAGGCAATTAACAGGTATTACTCTAGGAATTAAACTAAAAAAGAAAAGAAATGAGAAGACACTTAAACAGGAAACAACCTCAGACACCCAGTTTGCCAAAAGCAAACCCAGGGGGCAATGAAGCTTGAAAATCCAAAAGCCCCCTACAAAGTTTCTCCAAAGTGATAACAAAGCAATTGAATGAGGCTTTGGAAAAAATCAAATCAGAAATAATCTCTCAAATAACCACAGAGATTACCAAAATACACACCATGCTTAGTGATGTTAGAGCAGACACAGACAAAAAAATAAACAAGCTTAAGCAAATTATGGAAGTACAACATAGGAAGCAAATGAATTCCATAAAGCACATTCAAGCAGATATTCAGGAGAATAAAAACTCCACTGAAAGTATTCGAAGTAAATTAGGCCATTGTGAGGATAAGATCTCAGATATTGAAGACAGGCTTGCAATTAGTGACCCAGAACAGAAAGATTTCTCAAAACTAGCAAGGGAACATGAGAAATCAATCCAGCAGCTGCTTGATAAGACAAAGAAAAACAACTTAAGATTAATTGATGTCAGTGAACAAGCAGGAGATACTACAAATGACATTAAAAACATCCTTACAGACATCATGTCAGAAAACTTTCCTAGTACAGAAAAAGAATTTGACATACAAATAAGTGAGGTATACAGAACTCTAATTAGCAATGATTTAAAAAATATCTACTTGCAGGCATATCATAGTCAAGATTCCAGAAATTCAACACAAGAATAAAATTTTAAAAGCTGTTAGGGAAAATAAACAAATCACCTATAAAGGAAAGCCCATCAGAATCACAGCAGGCTTCTCAGCACAAACTCTCAAGCCAAGGAGAGTTTGGAGTGAAGTACTCCAAGTTCTAAAAGAAAACAACTTTCAACCCAGACTGATCTATCCCACAAAAGTATCCTCCAAAATAGAGGGAGAAACAAAATACTTCCATGATAAGGAACATTTGAGGAAAGTCACGACCACTAAACAAGCACTCCAAAATGTACTGAAGGACATTTTATAAAGGGATGATAAGTATTACAACTCCATGAACCCCAGTAGAAGGAATCCACCAAGAAAGGCAAACAATTAGAGGGGAGGGAAAAAGGAAAAAAAAGGGAAGGGAAAGCCAATAATAGGAAAGCAACATGATAAGGATAAGTCAATACATATCAGTTTTAACCATCAATGTTAACAGTCTCAATTCACCAGTCAAAAGACATAGACTGGCAGAATGGATCAAGAAGCAAGATCCAACAATATGCTGTATAGAAGAAACACATTTAATTCAAAAGGATACCCATAGACTGAAAGTCAAAGGATGAAAAACAATACTCCATGCAACAGGAGTTCAGAAAAAAGCAAGGGTAGCTATTCTATTTGCAGATAAAGTTAATTTTAAGCCAAGACTGATGAAGAGAGGCAAAGAAGGTCACTATATCTTGATAAAGGGAACAATCCAAGAGGAAGAGATAACAATCATAAATATATATGCAACAAATACTGGTGGCCCCAGTTATATAAAACAATTATTAATGGACATGAAAAATCAAATATGCCTTAATACAATTGTATTGGGAGAACTCAATAACCTGCTATCACAAAAAGACAGATCAACTAGACAAAAAAATCAACAATGAAATATTAGAATTAAATCAAACTTTTGAGCAAATGGACTTAATAAATGTCTATAGAGTCTTCTACCCTACAACATCAGAATACACATTCTTTTCAGGTGTACATACGACATTCTCCAAAATAGACCATATACTGGTTCATACAACATGCTTGAGTAAATGTAAAGGAATTGAAATTATCCCATGCATACTATCAGACCACAGTGCAACAAAATTGGAAATCCATGCCAAAGGAAACCACAAGAACTTCATTAACACATGGAAATTAAATACCACACTACTGAACAATCAATGGGTCACAGATGAAATTAAAGAAGAAATTAGACACTTTTTACAGTTGAACGACAATGACAATACAACATAGCAGAACTTGTGGGACACAATGAAAGCAGTCTTAAGAGGGAAATTTACAGAAGTAAATACCCATATCAGGAAAACAGAACAAACTCATGTAAACAACTTAATGCTGAATCTCAAACTTCTAGAAAAGGAAGATCAGACTAAGCCAAAAGCTCATACAAGGGACGAAATTATAAGGATCAGAGCAGAAATTAACACACTGGAGACTAAAAAACAATACGAAGATTCAATGAATCAAAGAGATGATTCTTTGAAAGATTAAATAAAATTGATAAATCCTTAGCCAACCTTATCAAAAAAAGGAAAGAAAGGACTCAAACCCATGCAATTAGGAGTGAAAAGGGTGAAATTACAACAGACCCTGTTGAAATACAGAAAATTATCTATACCTACTTTCAAAACATGTATTCTAATAAGGTGGAAAATATAGAAGAAATGGACAGATTCTTAGATACATATGAATTACCAAAGTTGAATCAAAATGGTATTAAAATCCTAAACAACCCAATATCAATAAATGAAATTAAAGATGTAATTAAAAATTACCAACAAAGAAGAGCCCAGGCCCCGATGGATTCACTGCTGAATTCTACAAGAAACTTATTGAAGATCTAACACCACTACTTCTCAAACTCTTTAATGAAATTGAAAGGGAAGCAATACTCCCAAATTCATTTTTGGAAGCAAGCATTACTCTAATCCCAAAACCAGAGAAGGATCCAACTAAGAAACAGAATTACAAGTCAATCTCCCTAATGAACATCGATGCAAAAATTCTTAATAAGATACTGGCAAATAGGCTGCAGCAAATCATCAAAAAGATGGTACACCATGATCAAGTGGAATTCATCCCAGCGATGCAGGGATGGTTCAACATACATAAATCCATAAATGTAATACATCGTATTAACAGAGCCAAGGATAAAAATCATATGATTATTTCAATAGGTGCAGATAAAGCTTTTGATTAAGGCCAGCACCCATTCATGACAAAAACTCTACAGAAAATTGGAATGGATGGTCTTTATCTCAATCTGATAAAAGCTATCTATGACAAGTTGATAGCTAGCATCATACTAAATGGACAAAAGCTGAAAGCTTTCACTCTAAAATCAGGAACAAGACAAGGATGTCCACTCTCTCCACTCTTATTCAACATAGTTCTGGAAAGGTTAGCTAGAGCAATTAGACAAGAGAAAGAAATAAAAGGAATAAATATAGGAAAGAAAGAAGTTAAACTAGCATTATTTGCAGATGACATGATACTCTACCTAGAAGATCCCAAAAATTCCACCAAGAGACTTCTAGATTTAATAAGCAGATTTAACAATATAGCTGGTTACAAAGTCAATACTCAAAAATCAATAGCATTTTTGTACACGAATGACAATCTCACTGAGATAGAAATTAGGGAAACAATACCTTTTACAATAGCATCCAAAAAATGAAATATTTAGGAATCAATCTAATGAAAGATGTAAAAGACCTCTATACTGAAAACTATGTTATTCTGAAAAAGGAGATTGAAGAAGATATTAGAAGATTGAGAGATAGCCCATGCTCTTGGGTAGGAAGAATCAATATAGTCAAAATGGCCATACTTCCAAAACTGTTATACAGATTCAATGCAATCCCAATCAAAATACCAATAACATATCTTACAGAATTAGAGAAAACAATCCTAAAATTCATCTGGAACAAGAAGAGACCTAGAATACCAAAGGCTCTGGGCAACAAAGATAAAACAGGGGGCATCTCAATTCCTGACCTGACATTATACTATAAAGCTACTGTGATAAAAACAGTGTGGTACTGGCAAAAAAACAGACCCGAGGATCAATGGAATAGATCAGAAGTTCCAGAAACAACTCCAGACACACTAAGCTATCTTATCTTTGACAAAGGTGCCAAACATTCACTAGAAGAAAGATAGCCCTTTTAATAAGTGATGTTGGAAAAACTGGCTTTCCACATGCTGAAGATTAAGATTAGACCCATATCTTTCACCATGTACTAAGTTAAAATCTAAATGGGTTAAAGATTGCAACATTAAAACAGAAACATTAAATCTGCAGGAAGACAGAGTAGGTAAACCTCTTGAAGATATTGGTGTAGGTAAAGACTTTATAAATAAAAGATGGACTGCACAGGAATTATCACAAAGAATCAACAAATGGGATCTCATCCTACTGAAAAGCTTTTGCCCAGCAAGAGAAACCACCAACAGTGTGAAGAGACAACCCACAATCTGGGAGAAAATGTTAGCCAGCTGTCCCTCAGTTAAAGGATTAATATCAAAAACCTATAAAGAACTTTAAAAAATCAGTCCTCCAAGATTTAAAGACCCAATCCAAAAATGGGCATCTAAGATGAACGCATGCTTATCAGATGAAGAAGTACAAACAGCAAATAAATATGTGAAAAAATGTTCAATAGCACTGGCCATTTAAGAGATGCAAATGAAAGTAACACTCAGATTCCACCTCACCCCAGAGAGAATGGCTAATATTATGAAGTCGACCAATAACAAATGCTGGAGAGGCTGTGGGCAAAAAGGAACTCTTCTCCACTGTTGGTGGGAATGCAGGCTGGTGCAACCACTGTAGAAGTCAGCGTGGAGATTCCTCAAAAAGCTACGATTGGAGGTCCCATTTGACCCAACTATTCCCCTTCTGGGTATCTTCCTAGAAGAACTAAAAACATCCCACCACAGTGATATATGTGCACCTATGTTCATAGCTGCCTAGTTCACAATAGCTAGATCTTGGAAACAACCTAAATGCGCATCGACTGAGGAATGGATGTGGTATTTCTACATAATGGAATACTACTCAGCTATAAAGAACAATAAACTAGGCATTTTCACTCTTAAGTGGATGAGTACTGAAAATATACTTCTCAGTGAACTAAATAAGTCACACATATGTGACTATCACATATTGCACTGGTGTAATGAACTGAAACAAAATCTATGTATATAAAAAACTAGTTGCGACAGTTAGAGAAAAAGAATTTTGAGTGAAAAGTAGTTTTCTCAGGGTCATCTTCAGATTTTATTTTTAATGCAAAATGCTTATTTGAAAACAATAGAGCAATCATAACAAAAAAGATAGTCATATAGCAGGTTTCTCTTGATTTATTGAGGCAAAAGTTTTGTGCTAATTTGTTAATGTTTCATGTCTATATTTTTTATCTTAAATAATTTCTGGGAATATAATAATACGCAATGTGCTGATGATTGTTACTGTCTTATTGGCTGGTTGTGAAATTGTTTTGTTTTGGTTTCTTACTTTCCTTTGTTTAAAATTTTAAAAAAAGTTCTATTCTTAAAGAAAAAGCAATTGTGAATTTACCATTGACTTGTTTTTATGTCCTTTATCACATTCATTGTTTCGTTTTTATTGTTTCTATTCTATTCTGTTCTGTTTGATTTTTTACTATGTCCGAAGTTATCTGCAGCTATTTTGAAGACATCAAAAGGCATTATGGTTACTACTGTTGATTTCATAATGTTTTGAAGTCCTGTGTCTCTTACACTGGTTTGTTTTGATTGGTTTTATTCTGCTATATACTCTTCAAAATAAAATAAATAAATAAATTTTAAAAAAAGAAAATAATGAGGAAACTAAAATAACAAGAAAAATTAAAAAGAGAGCAACTTCAATCTAATTTAGTAGGATCCACAAAAGGGAGGGAGCTGGTGATTGAACACGGGTAAACATGGGTATGGGAACCCACAAGCTTGTGTCAGGACTCAGATCTGGGGAATGGAACAAAGATGACAGGCCCTACATCTATTGTAAATGAAGAACATTTCTACAGACCTGAAGTTTGCATCTTTTTTCAAATTTTTGAAAGAGATTAAAACAAAATAAAACAATAGAAATGATATAGGATTTCAAAATAAGCTGATAGGAAATTAACAACAGCCACTACATTGCATACTGTTATCAAAATAGTTGCTCAGATTACAAGATACAGAAATGCAAGATAGATCATATGAAGGTGGTTATAATGTGGTAAGGGAGAGACCAGAATGCCATGACAGTAGGGACAGATACATAGGTGTGTATATGTGCACGCACACACACACACACGTGTATGTCTTTCATTTGCAATAAATTAAAACAATGTTGAATAACTAAGTGCAATTATATTATATTCATCATTCCTATAGATATGTGTGCATAATACATCTAATTAAAAGAGTAAATAGATTTTTCTATAGGCTAACAAAGCAAAATCCAATTTTACACCATATGTAGTACTCCTAGATAAATGGATAAAGATATAAAGTGCAAAAAAAATCAGGAATCAAAATCTTGCTATTCAACAAAATAAAATTTAGAATAAAAGCTAAATATTAAAAATGAAAACAAACACATTTAATGCTAAGATTTTAGTTCATCATGAAAAGATAGTAGTTGTTGCTCTTTATCAATGCAGTGAAAAAGTAGCAGCTTTCATCTAACAGAAACTGTAGGCATGGAAGAAATAAAGAATAAAAACTAGTAATAGGCTTTGGTATTGGATAAGTATGTTGCTGTGACTTTATCTGAAAATTTAGTTCAGAAGCTTATGGAACTGGCTCATGGAAGTTTGAAAGGTTTGGAGATGCTAGTTAGAAAATTCCTAGACTTCTGTGAGCTGAGCTTGATGGGAAATTCCAGTCAGAACTCAGAGGACCAAAATGCTGACAGAATTCAAACAGCAAATGGAAGGCTCAGGAAGTTTCAGATGGAAACAAGGATTCTATTTCCAATTGGACTCCAGGCTATGTGTGTTATACTCTAGCAGAAAATTTGTCTACATTTTGTTCATGCTCTGAGGCTTTGTGATAGTCTAAGATTAAGGGTGGTGGACAGATCAGAGAAAATTTCAACACAATATTCAGGCTATTGTGTGGGTACAGTTGGGGGCTTTTGGATATCTCTGTATTGAAAAACAAGAGTAAATGTCACAACTGAGTGATTTTGAAAGTTTTGAGAATTTATCTGATTTCAGAAAGGAAGCTCCTGTAATATCCAGTCCTGTAAAGCTGAGGTCAAGAAGAGCTTGGTTACTGAAAAGATTAGCATTAAAAAGAAGCCAAGTATGTCATGGCAGGACAATTGAAGCAATGCCTTGAGGACATCTCAGGAATCTGCAAGACTCCACCCATCGTAGGCTCAAGGATACAAGGTTGTGAAGCTTTCATTTGACAAGCGAGTGTTTAGGCACTGTACTAAGAAAGGTCTACCTAAGTAATTGGTTCCCGGAGATTCATTTCACAGTGCTCGGCTCTACAGGCACTAGGAAGCTGTTACCATTGTGAGTCAAGGGATCCAGCTATTGTTCAAACTGTCAGAAGACTTTGATATCATCCATATGATGTTGGCTGGTGTTACAGAGTTACAGAATACAATAGTTGTGGGGCCATGGAGGCTTCCATTCAGAATTTAGAAGAAGGCCTGGAAGGATAGGCAGTGTCCCCTGAGAGCAGTACATGAGGCTGTGAGAGTAAAGCCAAATGTGCAGATCTACCTAGGAAGGTAGATCTGCCAGAAACATGAAACATCAGCTGCAGAATCCTGTGAGTGGAGCCACCCCCAAGGGAGAGGCAA
>RJWM01040387.1:0-15521 GCA_004363535.1 Dasyprocta punctata
TGAGTAATCATTTTCTTCACTTGTCATTTTGCTCTCAGTTGCTGGTATTTTGAATAAAACCTGAACTAGCCTCATTTTGCGACCGTTTTCCATCCTTTGGATTAGTTCCTCTTGTCTCCCAGCATTCCTGCTCCAGCATCCTGGGCTGACATTCTGCCACATCTGTGGCCCCATGTGAGGTGCATACTATGGACTATAATCATGCAGGAGACTGATCTCTCAAAAGGCTGGCAAAGAAATGTGGACATCCACACATCATCCCAGTATCTGTGAAGTAAGGGGTAATAGACGATTGAGAAAAGCTCAGCAGTTTATGGAGAGATCACAGGGTTAGAAACATTTCAAACTAGATGAAATATAAGCTTCTCTGCTCTTGCTTTCACTTTTGCTCTAATGGTTCAGTCATTGTCTAAGGAAGAATTAGGTTATAAAAACTACTTACAATGTCTTACAACCTGCTGTTTGTAAAGAATCTGAATAGCAACTCGTGAATTTGCTGGTAATATTAAGACAGCAGTACCTTTGTTTCCCTGTGGAGAGAAGCCTCGATCCAGAGGAATGGGAAGGAGTAGGAAGACAGTTTAGAAAATCTCTGGGCCCTGTGAAAGTGTTTCACTTAGCTGTTTGAAACGTTTGCAGGATTTCCCTTTGTTCACACAACCAAGGGATGTTTTAGCCCCTCTCCACAGATCCCCAAAGTCCTCTGCTCCTGCTTTCCCACTGCACCCCTCTGCTGACTCACTCTCCATCACTTCCCCAAGTCTGAGCCCATGATGGCTAAATATCTACATGAAGGTCAGTATAAGGAAGGAAAATTAATGCATGTCTTTTTGGTCATCATAGGAGCTACTCAATTTCCTCACCAGAGTAGTTTTCTTAACTTGCATCGACCCTGAAGGGTAAGCTGCTGTTATTCAGCTTTTGTCCTTGACTTCCCAGTTATTCTCTGGAGGAGAGATTTTCTGACTCAACAGGATGTTTACAGAGGCACTCCCTCCTTCTTCAAATATATCTTGAGGGTCACTGCCAGGATGCCACTCAGGGTGCAATGGGTCTTGGAACCCACAATCTGGGTGGAGCAGTCACCCTTGAAAGGGGAGACACTAAAACAAAGCTCAGCTCTTGGTTCAGGAGCAGGTGGAAGTCAAATGTATCGAGTAGCATCCTAGTCCTTGGAATACTCTGATATTTTGCAACCCTAATAATCAGGTGTATGGAGACTGTTACATGACCTCTAACATATCAATGCTAGGATAAATCCTATGGGACCCCTGCAGCCAGGGATCACTAATCCAGCCTTCAGAACCAGAGAATTTTATTTGATAGTCATAGATCTCAAAGATTGTTTCTTTACTATCTCCTTTCATGATGATGATGATGATGATGATGATGATGATGATGATGATGATGATAAATGTTTGCCTTCTCCCTCCCTAGCATTAATGCTATCCTTCTCTTGTGATGCTACCATTGAAAAGTCTTGGCTCTAAAGATGGTTAATAGTCTAAGCATTTGTCATGGCTTCTAGATGGAGTCTTAAAACCTACCTGATTTTCTTTTTCCAGAAGCTCTTATTTATCATTACATAGGTGACAGCCTTGTTGCTCACTCCAATTCTGTTTTTCTTTCTCGGATTTACTCACACTTATCTGCATCCACTGCCAATCTCAGTCTACAAATTGCTCCCATAAAGGTCCAGAAAATTGCCCCTTAGAAATACATAGGATAAGCCAGGCATGGTGGTGTATGCCTTTAATTCCAGCACTCAGGAGGCTGAGGCAGGAGGGTCATTGTGAGCTTGAGACCAGCCTGGGCTACTAAGTGAGTTCAAGACCAGCCTGAACTGCATAGTGAGACCATGTCTCAAAAAATAGGACTGGAGGTTTAGTCCTCAGTGATGCAAGCACCTGCCTGACAGGCACAAGTTCATCAGTTCAATCCCCAGTACCAAAAAAAAAAAAAAATAGGATAACTGATTACCCAAAGATCCATCCAACCCCTCAGAGAATTTCTCTTTCTCTCTTCCTGATAATCTTACCCTTAATACTCTAGCAATTCTTAAGACATACAAATCATCTTAGGGTCTCCGTAGGGATACCCACTTACTGCCTGCAAAATCTGTTCAACACATTGAAGTGTGATTCAAACCTCCCTTCCTCTTGTGTTCTATTCCTAGCTGCTAGGAAGGAAATTCATCAAAAAGAATATTGATTAAGATCAAGATAACTGACTCTATAATGCTTGACATTCCTACCCATCTTTCGATCCCTCATAATCCTTACAGACCTACTGGGCTGTTGTGTCAGTTTTTACCAGTTAGGAGTTTTACAATGGAGTTTTCAAACTCATCATCCCAGTAAAATTCTCTGCCCTCAATTAGAACAGTGGGTATTATTGCTGGAACAATGTTGTCATCACTGCCAGACGCTGACAGGAAAAGATCCTGATGTTATCAATCCAGAGCTCACTGAAACTGGTTTCTTCACTGTTTGCCAGCAACCTGAAGCTATGCAGGTTGCCATGACAGATTTTTTGGGTACTTTACAATTTTCTTTGCCTCATGGTAAAAGCATTCAAGGATTTTCAACTTCTCCCTCGCTTCTCTCCACGCATTCTTTTATCTACTCCTATCCCACAATCTTTGACTGTTTTCCCTGTTCTATCAGGAAAATCTGGAAAGAGAGTGTTCACTCGGTAGGAAAGGGGTGGTTTGAAACATTTCTTTGCTGTACAGCATCACTCAGCACAATGAACTGAATTAGCTAATGCTGCAGCTGCTTCTCAACATTTTCCTGACCACCCTGTTAATATTGTGACCAACTCTGTTTATGCTGTAGGTACACCTCAAGATGTGGGAAACACTGTATTTATGATGGCAGTGATGAAGCTCTCTTTCATATGCTTCAACAGTTACAGAAACTTTTTTTTTCTACAATATCCCCATTCTATGTTGTTTACATTCATTCTTCTTCAGGTCTTCCAGTCCCCTGATAGCTGGAAATAATAGAGCTGATGTTTTAGCTATACAAGTCTCCCTCTTCTATGACGCTACAAATTCTCATCAGTTTTTTCATCAAGGTCCAAAGTCTCTTACTTGTGCTTTTCAAATTACTCACAAACGGGCAAAGGAAATTGTTTGCTCATGCCCCATTTGTCAAAGATACATTAAATATGCCCCCTTTAAGGCACCCACCCTCATGGTTTAAAAGCCAATGAAATTTGGCAGGTGGATGTTATTCATTATGAATTGTTTGCAGTTCTCACATATCTCCCTGTGATCATTGATACTTATTCATGATATATTCATTCCACAGTTCAAACAGGAGAAGGAGCCATGCATGTCTGATGATATCTTCTTTTCTCTTTTTCCACAATGGGTCAACTTTTACAAATTAAAATAGATAATGGTCCAGTTTACACTTCACACACCATTCAAAATCTTTTTCAAACTTGGTCCTGAAAACGTGTTACTGACATTCCATATAATTCCACAGTCAAGCATTGTTGACCAAGCAAATGATTTATTAAAAACTTACCTTTTAAAACAAAGAAGGTGGAATATGAAGGAGAATCTGTCTCCATGGAAACAATTAAACAAAGTCCTTTTTACTCTTAATTCTTAAAATCATGATCCAGAAAATCTTTCTGCAGTTGAAAAACATTTTATTCCCCAGTCAGATAAGCCTAGATCTTTGGTTCTTTATCACGACCCCCACGGAAGGACCCAAACAGAAAGGTCTGGCAGGGTTGTGACCATGGGGAGAAAGTACACTTCTGTTCTCTCTCCCACAAGTCCTCTCTGGCTTCCTGCTAAGTCAATTAAACCCTATCATGTGTCACCAACCCAGCTGAATTCCATTCTCAAACCTCAAACTCTAACGTTCCAACCTCCTCTGGGAATGCGCAATGACAGGGGGAGGATGGAACTATTGGATTCTACAGTTCGTGTGTCGAGGTTGACTTCAGGGGATATGAAACAACTTACCACTCAAGCTGGGACTTCAGTCTGAGTCTCCAGGATGCCCTACACTCCAGAGAACCTATTCCTTGCTGTAGTCACTCAAGTAACTACTAACTCCAAAAATTAACAACTAAAACGAATGCTATTTGGACTGACATTTCTCTCTTTCATCATGCTACAGGTAAGTGGGATGATTTATTGAACCCAGGTCTTTAACCTCCACCCCAATCTTTGACATCATAAGTTGGAGAGATCCTGAGTCTCCTTCATCCTCTAGTGATGCAATCTATACTGGGGGAAATTGCTTCTCTCTGGTCCCCTCCCAGATTGTGGTATTGACTGTGGAAATGGTTATGCCAATGGTTGGCATTTACTGTTCCAGTAAAGAAAACTTACCTTTTGCATGGTTAATGTCACTGGAAGTAATTATAGCATACACTTCAACAACAGTGGTATAAAAATCATAATTTCATTGGCCCCAATAAAATAGAAACTGTAAAACATCAGTTTTTCATCAATACTGCCAGAGTAGGAAGAGTTCCTCTATCCAGCTGAAATCACCCTGAATCCAACATTCCCATATGCCTTCATCCCTGGGTGTCAGTCAAACACTGATCAGACTTGAATTGAGATGTATATAATACTCAAATTTGACAGAAAATCACTCAATTCATAATTTGATTCTTGAAAATTTGGGTCCTTGCAACCTGTTAGTACTTTCTTTCAATAGAATGGAGTTTTATTCTTTCTTGTACTTACTCTGGGGCCCGTGGCTTTGGAATCCTGGCCTCATTGACCCCATTAATCATCTTGCATACTTTCCTTATTTTTCCCTGTTAAAGGAAACAATGTGACAACTGGCTGTTCCCTTTTTCCTCATGTAATTCATATGGGCATTTTCCACTCTCTACCTGTCAGACGGATTGTAAATGACACTAGGGATCATGTTATGAATTGCACCTCTAAACCATATATTCTTCCTATTCTTAACAAGGAGCCTTGTAGGGAATTGAAATCCTCTACAGATAAGCCTTTTTGAGGGGGATCTATCAATCTAACTTTTATAGCTCATTCCACTTGTTTTACTCCTTGCATCACCAACCTTAATGTCACTTAACTAAGTATTATGCATATGTTTGTACTGAAGTTGTACTGAGGCTGAGGTCTGGCTACCCACTAATTTGATACACCAGTGGATAGGGAGCTCTACTCCAGAGCAAGTAACATCGGCTCTGGAGCATCTCCACCCTAAGCAATTCATTGGTGTGCTTCTTGCTGCTGTAATCACAGCTACTTTTTCATGGCCACTGCTGCTATAATGTCAGTAGCCCTGTCTTATCCTATCCAGACTGCCCAAGAAATAAATAGCTATTTTCAAAACATAACCTCTGAATTTCTTGCTCAAACTAATATGTTAGGGAAATCTTACAATGCCTGAATGCTTTAGAGGCTGCAGTATCTTGGTTTGGAGAATATTAACAAGCACTTCCGACCCACAGCCATTTCAGCTGTGATGTAGGTTGTTATTGGAAGCTGGCCAGTCTCCTAATCCACTGGGCAAGTATACAGCAAAGGATAAAAGGCAATAGACACAAGTAATATGGTACATGGGAGTCTGGGATGATCAGAGCTCTTGTGACTGACACCCTGACTTCACTGACCTGGCCACTATTTATTCAGTACATAACATATCAGGGACATGCAGGGAAGTTCAGGGAATAGCTGAGGCATAAAAAGTAGGAAAGTGAGCAAGGCCTTGTGAAAATCAGAACAAAGACATTCCAATCTGTAAACCTTTGCTTAGTGTGAGATCTGTTTTACCACTCAGGTTGGCAGTTATTGCCCTGGGATTCTGAGTGAGAGCCAGTGTCCTCAGCTGCGGTGCTATCTTGTCTTCAGACACGTCGCTGTATCACAGGCTACTACAGGTCTCTACTATGACCAATGGCCCAGAGAGCTCTCTTTCTGCATGCCAGCCACTGGCTCATCAGGAAAATAACTTAGGCCTGGGACAGACATCAGTCAATATAGAAAGTCAATTGATTGATTCTAAAGCTCAATGCCACCTCAGTGTGGCCTCCTTGAGGTTATCTATCAATGTGCATCACCCTAGTCCCAATCAACAGTTCCATGTCATGGGATAAAGTACAAAGGCAACCGCACAGACCATTTCATTCCAATCTTGAAGGAGATATTTCTGATTTACAAAGTAGGTTACAACAACAATTGACCCAATTACAAAGGAAAGCTCAAAATACTACATTCAATCACCTGAACAATTTGGCAAACAAAACTGAGAAATCTTGGGCTTACTGGTGGTAAGTCTCTGAAACAATTCTTCTATTACAGAGTAACTTGCTTTAAAATTTGCAAGCCCAGCCTCTTCTACCCTTGTCTCTTCCCAGATGGCTGGACCTGTAGTGACCTACCTGTTGTGCCAAACTGCACTCCCTTTTCACAAAGCTTATAAAATATGCTTATAAAAACATGCAAAAGCAAAGAATAGCAAATTTAGCCAGGGTCTTGATCCAGCTTACTATAATTACACATAATTAAATTGACAATGCATAAATTACTCTTAATTCCTCTTTCTTCTTTCACATCACAAAGGAATATTTGGGTGGCATTAAGAAATTTTACCTAGCCAAACTGGAATGTCTAGGTTTTGTAAATGCTGATGAGGAAAGTCAAAAGAAGATTAATTCTTGGGTGGGAAACCAAACTAATGGTAAAATATGGGAAGGCTTATCACTATAGAAACCCTTGAACACTCTGTGAATCCTGTGCTTGCAACAGCATGTTGTGCTGAGGTGGGATGCTAGGATGGGCTGCAGAGAGGATGGGCTAGGCACTTTAGGTAGTGGGATGGCTCAAGTAAGTGTGAAAAGAGCCAAGGGGAACCAGAGAGGGAATTGCAAAGAGTCAATTACATAGAAACACAGCTAGAGAAATATTTGCATGTGACCCTGGAGCACAATCCCCATTCAGACCCACTTTGAGGTCACAATCTTTCCTTCAAATCCATTGCTGTGGTAAATTACTGACATAAATAACTAAAGGCAGAAATGTTTATTTTGGCCAGGTTCAGAGATCTCCATCTATGGTCATCCAGTTCCATTGCTTTTAAGACTGTGGGAAGGTACACATGTCATGGTAGAAGGTTGTAGCATAAGAAACTGCTCACTGTAGAGCAGACATGAAGCCAACAGGAGATACCCAGAGAGCAACTGGGAAGGCACAAGATACAGTTCTCCAGTTCACACTCCTTTAATCTACTTCCTTCGACTAGACCTCCCTTCTGTTTCCATTGACTTCCATAAAGCCATCAAGTTATGGTCTCATCATAGTAACCCACAACATGTCGCTTAGTTTACAGATCTTTATTCCTTTCCCTTGCAGAAAAAAAATCAAGGAAATGTTTGATGAAAAAACTATTGACAGGAGCACCAGACTGGTTCTGGTACAGGCAGTCTATTTCAGTGGGCAGTGGGATCAGCAATTTGATAAAGAAAACACTGCAGAAAGAAAATTTTGGCTAAACAAGGTGTTGTCTGTATTTTATTTACAAATGTCAAATAGTTACACATGAAAAGTCAAATTTAAACGTATGTGACAGATATATCACTGTAAGTACCAAATGGAATGTGTCATGGCTACCTTTTACTGCTTAATTATTGAAACTTATTTTTAGTTAGGAATACCTGAAGAAGTTTATTTTACATCTCACTTGTTTTTTACTCAATACCTTCATTTATTGTAGTGTAACAGCAAATCTGCCTAGATGACGAAGTGAAACAACTGTGTAAATTTCACCTCCCTGGATGATGAGTAGATCAATGTGATGGAAGTACCTTACACAGGCAAAGCTCTGAGCTTGGTTGTGTTGCTGACAATGAAGCAGATGGCCTGCAGAAGGTAAAAGGTGCATCTCCCTTTCTTCCTACTGCTGCCTAATATTTTCCTTAGTCACTAAATCTAAACAAGGAAGAAAACTGTTAACTCTAAATAGTGAAAAATTCAAAACCAGTAAGAATGATTTATCTTTGTATTTCAAACATTTAGGCATAAAGCCCGACACCTACTGATGGTTTAATGAATTACTAATTGAGTAGAGCAATAAACATTAAAAATCAATTTGATGGCATGAATAAGCAAGAATTTAAACTTGGTTGAGAGAAATAGCCATGTGGGAAGGGTTTACAAATACATCAAATGGAAAAAAAATAAGATAAGATGTACACTACTTCCACAGTGTATAATAAATAATGTATACAGAAAGAATAAAAGAAGAACATGCTAAAATAACATATTCAGCAGGCTGGCACCATCAGGAATGGAATATATAGTTCATTTTATACAAAATTAATAGTGATTCTGCTCGGCACATATGAACATACATATCTACATGTAACACATAAATAATCAAATAAATATACTTACATACCCAGAACTGTTACTTCTGCTTATTGGAGTAATATCTGAATTATCTGTATATTACATTTATGGCTGAATTATCTGTATATTACATTTATGTCCACACATTCAACTCCTTGTTAAAGTGATTTAGAGGATTTTAGGATCATTCCATCAATGAGCATGTCAGCTTCTTTTGCCATTTTTATAGCTTGAAGATAAACTCCCTGCTGAGAAATTAATGGAGTGGACAAACCTGCAGAATATGAATGTGACAAGGGTGAAATTACACCTACCTCTGCTCAAAGTAGATGAGAGCTATGACCTATGGTCACGTTGCAAATTATGGGGATAACAGATGCCTTCAGCCCACAGGATGCTGACCTCTCACACACGACAGGACTGTGATCTCTTGGTGTCCAGGGTCAAGCACAAGTCCTTTGTAGAGGTGAATGAAAGAGGTACAAAGGCTGCAGGACCCACCAACACAGGGATTCATGGAACGTCATCACCCATATGGGAAAATTTCTGCTGTAATCACCCTTTGCTATTCTTCTTCAAGCAAAACAGGATCAAAATGATCCTTTTCTTTGGCAGTCTGTTCTCCTTATGTATAATATTCTCACTGTTTTGGGGTAAATTTCATAGAGTTTCTCCAGTAAATCGATGCCTGGAAACATGTTTTCTTAGCTCATTTTCCTGTCCAGTCCCATAACCACTAAAAATTCAGTGGCTGAGATAGCAAGCCTCTATTTCTTTCCATACAGGAAACCAAGAGATACTGACTACTTAACATAAAAGTACAAAAGAATTGACCTTATGAAAAATACCCCGTAATGCTCACCAATAGAAACTACTAAAAAATAAACAAGTCACAGCCTGGAAGAAGATAGTCACAATGCAGATTGTAAAAAAGCCTCTTACTTATTTTCCTCACCCCTGGGGGCCTAAAAAATGGAATAGAATTGGCATGTGTTGAAAAGGTTGAGCACTGAGTATTTTTAGGGCAGTGCAACTTTTCTATATGACACCATGGAGCTGAAAACATGACACAAAAGTGTGATATACACAGGATGAACCCTAATGTCACGTATGAGTTTAACTAATGATGTATCAAATTTGATCCATCAAATGTAACAACTAATACAAGATGTTAATAATAGAGATACTTTAGTGATGGAGGAAGATAGGGTCCATCGGTACTCTGATTTTTGGTCAATATTTCTGTAAGTCTAAAGCAACTTACAAGATATCCATTAATTAAAAAGTCATGACACAGGGACTATTTTAAGCCTAATCCTTAAGCAGACCTAATGGCTTACATTTATGTTCTTGGGAGCCTATAATTCCATACAAAAGTTCTACTACCTTGTTAGAGAGACCACATGGAGGTGTCAGTGAAAAAGGAGATGCCCCATCAAAACAGAGAAGAGTCAAAGAAGTCAACCAACACAAGGAAACGTGGCCCAGGACTGTGCCCTGGTGTGCCACAGCAGCCAGCTCCAAAGAATTCCAGAAATGAGCAAAGCTACACCAGACATATGATTACAGGATTCTACTATGACCTCCAAAACTGAATAGATTCCAGGATGAGCGAAACGAGTCATTCCTACCATGTCCTTTCTGAATTTCTGACCCACAGACCTGCATGGCAATAAAATGGTTGGTATGGTAGGCCGCTAAATTTTACAGTTTTTTCTCCTACAACTTGTGTTAATCTGAGTTCTGTTACTATAACAAAATATCTGAGATAATCAACCTGAAAAGAGGAAAGGATTACTTTGATTACTTGCTTTATTATTTATTTATTTACTATTAGTGCATGTTGGCACTAAGGGTTCATGATGTTGACTTTGGAAAGAGGTTACATGCATTTTCCATATCCTGATCTTTTTTTGTCACCTTACCACCTCACTTTCTTCCCCTTCCTGCTGATCTGCTTTCCTATCTCCAAAAGCCTAACAGTTTTCTATTATCTCTCCTTTATTTATATGTATTTGTTTGTTTGTTTATTTTATTTCTTATATAGGCAAACACATATGGAATTTAACATTCAGAGTGTGGCTAATTTCAGTAACATGATAGTGTGTCCATCCATTTTCCTGAAAAACCACAAAATTTCACTAATTTTTATGGCTGAAAAACATTCCATTGTGTATAAATGCCACCTTTTCTCAATCCATTTGTCTGTTGATGAGGATCGAGCGTGTTTCCCCAGCTTGGCTCTTGTGAAGTGTGCTGTTACAAACATGGGTCTGCAGACATCATTACAGTATGCCAACTTTAGCACTTCCCAGTACACACCCAGGAATGAAATATCTGGATCAAACACTAATTATATTTTAGCTTGTTGAGGTATTTCCATACTGATTTGCATCATGGTTGCAATAGTTTACTTTCCTACCAACAGTGTAGGAGGCTTTAGGAATGTTTTATTTTTAGCTAACAGTATCAGAAAATTCCAGTGCAAGATTAGAGAGGCCAGTGATTTTGGGCCTTTGGAGCAGGCCGTCTATCAAGGCAGGGACCACAAGGTGGCGCCATCTGCTCACTTCCTGCTAGTCAGGAAGCGGAGAAGAAAGACAGGTCAGATTCCAATGCACTCTTCAAGGGCATGCCTCTTAGGACCAGAAGAGTTCTAACTAATTGAACTCTTAAAAGCTCCACTTCCCAATATCACACAGCTGGGGACAAAGGCCTTAACATAAGGACTTTTGGGGGATACTTTCCAAATTGGAGCATAGCAACAAGAAAAATACTTATGGAATTAAAAGTTTTCGAGGATGATACTCCTTGTTGTTTCTCCTCTCTACAATGTTTGATTTTCCATCCCTTCTACCAGAATCTCAGTTATAGGTATCAAGGAAGGTGCATCCACTGTAGACACACTTTCAAAGTATCCTGGAATTTTCAGAGGGGAATCAAAGATTAGCTGATCTCAATTTGGGAAAATTAAGTTTAGTTGACAAATCTAAACATATACAATAAAAGAGGAGTGATATGTAGTGGTTCTCAGCCTTTGTTTCTAATTACTTCTCACTAAAAATTCATCAAAAGCCTTAGTTGAATACCTTCCAACACTTATTGAGCACCAACTACATGCCTGGTATTGTTGTGGAATGGTGCATTCACCAGAGAACAAAACAAAGTTTCTGCTATGGGTACCTTTCCTACAGTAACAATGTGTGAATTTGTGAGCTGAGTTGTGCTAGAGCTGATTGACTCAGCAGTATGCAGGCTTTCCAAATCCTCTTTTTCCATGGTTCCAGGTATGTCTTGATACTCTTACAAAAATGAATAAATAACAAAGATAATGACAGAGAAGCCCTTATTACTCATTAATTGCAGATATTGTGTCTTTCCACATACACTTCAGATTTTCAATACAATACCAGTTGGATTGAAAAGAGTTCTTTTTTTCCACACCTATTCCTTTCCCATCTATTTTGACTAGTTTAGGAGAGTACTTTGTCCAAGGAAACGCCTCTCTTGCCACCTACAACCCTGCAGCTTCTAGCTTGGAGGTGCAATCCCTCATTCAGCTGGCTTTTTGTGTATATCTTGGCAAGAGCAATGGGAAACTGCATCTGTCATAAAGTGGAATGTCAATGGTGTAAAAATTAGTCAGCTCTGACCTTCCTGTGGAACCCCATTAACCTGCTTTCCTGATGCACCTAACTCTTCAGGATTAGAACGTTCTAATTCAGTTGAGTAAGACTAATCTACTTCCTGAATTTCTCAGTCCTTCAAAACTTCACTCCCCTTCACCCCATCCTGATTCCAACCTTTGTTTCCATGCTCCAGTGCAGACTGCTCTCTAGTGTTTGTGTTAATAGAATGGGGAACAAAGTTTAGTTTCCCCTTGAAAAGTTCACCTGGAGAAGAGCGTGTGCATTGTTTTTAGTGTCTCACTCTGAATCAAGCAATACTGTTTCTTGTTTTTGTTGTTTAAGATTTATATACACATTAGAATATTAACTGGAGGAAAGGAGAAAGGAAAGGATGAAGGAAGGAAGGAAGGAAGGAAGAGGAGGGAGCAAGGAAAGAAGGAAAAGAGGGAAAAAAGAATGGAAGGATTATCTGGATCAAGAAGATCAGTGATTCTTTGGGAACTGGTATTGAGATCACAGAGTAAAGAATATAAGTTCACACAGCATATAATTAATGTGCTCTTTTTTGAGGGAGATAAATATAAAATATTTAACATATCCACACATAAAATGTAAAAGTTTCAAAAGACAGTCTCAGATTTAAAAATGATAGGGGCACTAAGATTTTCCTTTTTTGTTAAGTTTATTGGTAAATTTAGATACACACAATGATCACATCCATCATAGGGAATTTGTACCTGCACATGATATAGGGGGCAAACCAGAGGGATAAAAGGAGAGAAATATAGTAGAAGCAAGGCTGGAGGACAAAGGATGATTACACAAGCTTTGGGAACCTGGAGAAGAGAGCAGGAGAGAAAAAAAATAAAGGAGAAAGCAGAAGATTATTGGAATGAACCAGAAAGGCTAGAGACAATGTTTGCTCACATGAAAATATAAAATCAAGAGGGATAGCTGAGGAAAGAGAGAAAGAAGATGAATAGAATAGAATAAAAACAAATGTATAAACCCAAACAACAACAACAAACCAGACAGCAAAATGAAATGAAATGAACAAAGAAAACAATTCCTCTTGTGTCCATGGTTCTGTGGTAGTGTCCAAGTCAGAGCCCAAAATGCATGGGTGACCCTGCCAAGCCTGCAATAGAATTAGTTCTCAATGTGGGGTCAATATTGGCCTCTGAATGTGGGAGACTGGGGCCAGAGTCCTAAACCAGTAGCTTTCTGTATGTCCCTCAGTGGCTGCCAGTTCCTTACCCTGTTTATCTCTGCATCTCTCTCCCAGCTGCTGTGGCACCCTCAGACAGAATCAAGGCTGTTCGGTCCCATTTGATCTCCTCTCCCATGGGGGGAGTGCCAACTTCCCACCTGCTGCAGTGCCATAGCACGAGACTGCCTAAATTCCACACCCCTCTCTCAAACCACTGGTCATGGTGCAGGAGGAGTCACGCTGTTTCATTCACCACCTGACTGTGGCCGCCACTGCAGTCTCTAACCTTATCATCCCTAGAGGTTCCAGTTAGTGACTCTGGACAATGAAAAAAAAAAAAAAAAACCTGATGGTTTGTGTGAAAGGAGCAGTTCCCCAGTCACTTGTCTCTGTGTGTGCTGGCAGAATTTGTTGCCAGGTTGCATCATCCTCTATTTGGAAGAGGGTAAAAGATGCAAGGGACCTTATATTCCAAGTGCATCCTGTATGACCTGAGTTAGCCACACTATTTCAGTCTACCCATTTGTGTGTGTGTGTAAACTTTACAGTGTGACAGTCCTGTTCTGCCCATAGGCAGGTGACCCACCAGAATCCCTGTGGCCTGGGTCATGTTTTGTTAGGTCTTATGTCTATGTTTTGTTTGACCTACAAGTTTCTTACTTCACATTAATTTTGGCATCAGGATGTATCTCTCTCTCTCTCTTTTTTTTTTTTTTTTTTTTCCAGGCAGGAACTTACACCACTGAGCTAAATCTCCGGCCCTATTTTTTTGAGACAGGGTCTCACTATGCAGTTCAGGCTGGCCTTGAACTCACTTTGTAGCCCAGGCTGGTCTCGAACTCACAGCGATCCTCCTGCCTCAGCCTCCTGAGTGCTGGGATTAAAGCCGTGGGCCACCACGCCCAGCTCGCTCTCTTTCAATTACCTATTTTTAGTTGACTTTTCTGAGTAGCTCCAATGGACTCCTCTATTCATGTTAAATCTCTCTCTAAAATTATCTATAAGATACAAGAAGAGTGGAAGGTCCTTATAATCCAGGCAGGAAGATCCCCATGGAGAGGCAGGAATGGTGTGGGAAAGTGTGCAGGGTAAGGAGGGACACACACACACAGGGCCGAGAAGATGTGATCACCCAAGGAAAAGAAAAGAGGAGCAGTCAAACAAGAAGTTCCAGCAAGGCTCTGGAGGTTGAGACTGAGTCCCTCATTTTTTTCTCATTGAGGTCAGACTATTAATCCTGTTTCCTGAGCAATCTTAGGGCAATCCCTACAGCCTCATTGCTTTCAGTGGCAAACAATAGCAGTAAGAGCAAATGATTTTCTGGAGTCCCTTCCCTAACCTGGTGTCACTCCTTCACTGAGGTCTGGAGGTGACCTCAGGTATGGGCCACCACTCAGCAAACTGGTAAAGAATTTTTTTTTAAGCGAAGAAAAAAAAAGACCTACATAACAAAGACAACAAGCAAAAGAGACAAACAAATGAGTAGAGTAAATGCACAACAGTAACACTGCAGGTTTACAAAACCGGATGATAGAAACTTGACAATGGTTGCAATGTTGCATATCAATATCTTTAAAATGGTTACTTACATTAACAGATACAGACATGTAAAATTGATCTAATCATATCAGTATTAATTGTTCTTTCTCAATAACACATACATTAAGCAGTGTGTTCATTTTAGTTATCTTACATGTACATATATACAGGTTTATATCTTTTCCCTTTCCCCTATTTTCCTTCTGCCTTTTCCCTTCCCAATTACTTTTGCTCTTTGAGCTGTTTTTTACCCCTACATAGTATTCACTATAGATTTTAGATCATATATCCTTTTCCGTTTCTTACACTAGGGAAACAATATGGTATTTACACATGTGGATTTGATTTATCTCACTTATGAGTATGGTCTCAAGTCTTGAGTATTTACTTACAAAGGTCTCAATGCAATCTTTCTTAAGAGCTGAGTAGTACTCCATTGTATAAAAATACCACATCTTTTTTATCCATTCTTTGATTGATGGGCACTTGGGTTGTTTCCAAAATCTGACTATTACAAATTGGGTTGCTATAAACATGGGTGCACAGGTATCACTGTGGTATGATGTTTTCAATTCTTCTGGGAAAATGCCCAGAAGTGGGATAGCTGGGTTGAATGGGATCTCTAATCCTAGCTTCTTGAGGAATCTCCACACTGACTTCCACAGTGGTTGCACCAGTCTACACTCCCACCAACAGTGGAGAAGAGTTCCTTTTTCCTCACAGCCCCTCCAGCATTTGTTGTTGGTTGATTTTTTAATCTTGGCCATTCTTTCTGGAGTGAGATGGA